>CANUEP010014393.1:0-96644 GCA_947857235.1 Jatropha podagrica | reverse complement strand
AGATCTGCTTTAGTTGCATTTGAATGCATCAAAACCGTGTTCTGCATCCCATGGTAAATAGTTCGAATTTTGTAAGACCACGGGCGCTGCTTTATGACAAACTGCAGCAATATGGACAGATTCTTAGCTCCCTTCAGTATGGTACATTGACCTAGCCTAATGTAGCCTTTTCTGTCAATAAGTTGTCTCCTATGGATGAACATTGGAAATGTATTAAACACCTGGTAGAGTCTCTACTTATGGATCGAGTTATGGGTCGGTTGGAAGTTGGTGTTTGGGTGTTTAGGCTAGGGGTTTTACTTGAACGACCTATGGTGGAAGTTCAGGAATCTACAGACTCGTCAAAGGGAGACTGTGACCTTACAAAGAACTTAATTGGGTTTAAATCCACCCTTTCTTTCATGAGTTCTACTGAGTATATACAAATAGCAAACCAACTTTTCCTACAATCATGGAGCAGAATCCTAAGTGGAGGATCACCCTCCCACTACTGCATGAATAAAGAAAGTGGAGGAACTACCTCCTACATAACAGGAAATAAACAGAAATGCAAAACAGAATTTGAATGACTAATTCAACAGCTCAATATGTGGGGGCTTAGGCCTGCGTGTGTAGACCTTCAGTTGACTGCTAACATGTACTTCACCTTGTTCATTCAGCATGTGAGCCAAATAATGAAGAAGCACAAAAATGTTGCATTTTGGAAATCCCTTCATCTTCATTTTCTCCTGCTCCTGTTGGAACCTAACAAGGCATATGATTTGGAAAAAGCGGGGCGATAGATACCTAATATTTGTGATATTACAAGACCACGAAAGTTTTTGAATTTTATGCACAAATTATGAATATGCATGCAATGCTATTCCTATATTTGTTGTCTATAATGGTAGAGAAACGGTGTTGCCGATGGTTCGACTAAAATGGACAGTAAGAAGAAATCAAGATTCTGTGTCGTGTTTGAAATGCTTGATTGTAACTGAAACTGATTCTAGAGCTTTTTGTTTTTTTCCATTTCATCTCAGTGTCTTTGCAGCATCTGTTTCGATTTGTCACAGGAAACGCCATTCCGTTCCAGGAGTTTGTTCCGCTTGCCAATTGCCATGTTTCCTGATGACACCAAAATCTGAAAGAGTTTCCTGCTTTTTCTGCACAATGAGAATGTTCCTGCTCTTTGTATACGTATTTGAGATGTTTTCTTTGAATGCTTTAAGTTGTGGGATTAAGCATTCAGTTTTCTTGAGGATCAGCAATTAACAAGCTTTTATCTTAATAGACTGGTTATGGAGAGATTATATTTTGCGGTTTCTGCTTTCCTCTGCTGTAAAAGTTTCCTGCATATATCTCTTCTATATTTCAGCTGAATGTCATCTACTGCTAATTTCACGAAACAAACAAAGTTCAGTTATGTCAACTTCGTAAGTTTTAAAAAACTTGCAAGTGAATGAAAATTTATGATGAATATGAAAGCATGAATTCATGGATTTCACGATACTTTATCTTATGTAATAAGATTATGTTGTTACCGTAAAACAACTTGTTTGAAAATCTCTAAATCTTCTGATATTTGGAGTGAATAGAAAAATCAATCAGTGGAAACTATTTTTTTAGTTAAAAAAAAAAACTAATTCATTTTTAATGAAAATGACTTTTTACTTTCAAGAGAATCAAACATTTTTTGGATATTGATAAATTTATTATAACCTATATATTTTTTAATTTATTAAACACTTGCACCCACCACCAATCCGTCATGGGTCACCACCGGCACCATCAGCCACCACCATAGTCTCCGGGCAATTATAGCAATTTATGATTTTAGGCTGTTTTTTTTATATTTAATATAACTATAATATTTTTAGTCTTATAAATGAAAAATTTTAATATCTTTTAACTAATTTCCAATTTTTCAACCAAACAATATTTGAAAAATATTTTTGAAAGAAAATATTTTTTACTTAAAAATATTTTTCAAGGACAAGTTATTTTAGAGCTTGTTTGATTTAATTGAATTATGAAATATTATGAAATTTCAAAAATTTAGCTGAAATTCTATTGTCACAATTTCATGAATATTGTTTATTCTTTAATTAAATCTTAATAAATTTGGCAGAATTTATAAATAAATTATAAAATAAAAGTACTATAAATTTAACTTGATTAAAATTAATTTTAGAAATTGTTAATTTTACAAAGATTGAGAATTCATTTACAAATAATTTGAGTTAATGAAATTCATTAAGATTAGTTGTTTTATATTTTCAAATAATACCTTAAAAATTTTTTAAAAATAAATAAAATTATAAAAAAAAAAACACTTGTATTCAAATTCAATTACACAAGGAAGACTATAGTAAGATATTAATATTTTAATGGATTGAGTTAGCCTTATATAAATATAAATATCAAACTCAACTTTCATGCATCATAAATATTTCTAAATTCATAGACTAAATTGAATTAAAATATATATAATTCAAGCCGTGTAAATTGAATAAATTGTTATTCAAAAAAAAAAGATATTAAAGATATTAACACAATTAATTAAAGATATTAAATTGGAAAAAAAAAAGAAATTATCGTCAGTAATGACGCGGGGAAGAATACTGAAGAAAAGCAAATTCCAAAAGTGAAAATATATATTTCTGAATTTCTCAACTAAATTAAAATACATATAACTAAAGCTATGCAAATTAAATAAATTATTATTTAAACTTTTATCAACTTGAGTTGAATTCATCGTTTCAACTCAACTCCTACATTATGTATTTCATATCAACACAATTAATTAAAGATATTAAATTGAAAAAAAAGATATTATATTATATTATATTATATTATATATAATATAATACACAACACTTCACTAGTTGCATGTTAGATAAACCTATGTCAAATTCAACTTGTTAACCCATTTTGACATTCATAATGATTTTGTTATCTTTAAATGATATTATAAAATATTATTTTATTATTTAATACTACTGCACGCATTGCGGGAGTTCTAACACTAGTTATTAAATTAAATCTTAGTAAATTTGACAAAATTTATAAATAAACTATAAATACGAAAGTGCTACAAATTTAACTCGATTAAAATTAGTTTTAGAAATTATTAAATTTACAAATATTAAAAATTCATTTACAAATAATTTATATTAATAAAATTCATTTGTAAATCAATTAAATTTCACATTAATCTGTCTAAGCAAAAAATAAAGCAAAACCAAAAAAAATAAAGCAAAACAAAAAAAAATATTGCAAGCTGCTCGCCACATCACACACCCAGTAGGACTCAAACCTACAATTGCTTAATTAGAAGTCAGAACACTTATCCATTAGGCTATAGACGCCTCCCTTTGATACCTCTTGTTTGTTATTTTAAAATCATAAATTAAAGATATGTCTTATTTCACTCATCTCCAATAATTAATGGAGCATTACTGCTTTATATTGAAATTATTAGCAGAATTATTTGAAAATCACAATTTAAAATTTAAAATTACTAGCAAAATGTATGCCAATCTAAGTAAAAGATATTATTAATTTACTCCAATATCTCAAAAAAAAAAAAAAAAAATACCACGTGAGATATTTAAAAACTTTTTATAACAAACACTCATGTATTTACTTTGGTTATATAACCACCTAATAGGATAACAAAAATTCATTAAACACATGTGAACATGGCAATGATATGTACCAAATCAATTTTTTATTACTTGTTTTGCCCATGCAAAACATGAAGTTAATGTCAAAAAATTAAATTTGATTTAATGAAGCAATATTTTTACCTTAAACATTGGTTTTTTTTTTTTTTTAGTATTTGGGAAGGAGATTCAAATCGGATTAATTTTTTAATTTTTGGGGAGGAGATTCAAACCTGATTAATTATCGGATCATATATGCATTTATCATTAAATTGTATCTTGATATGCTTAGAATGCTTGAATATTTATTTTTAATTTAATATTTAAATTTTAATACAATATATTTCAGTTGAATGTCATCTACTGTTAATCTTATGAAACAAACAAAGTTTGATTATGTTAAGTTTTATAAAACTTGTAAGTGAATGAAAATTTATGTTGAATGTGAAAGCATGAATTTCTCAAGGGATTTCATGATATTTTAATTTATCTTATGTAATAAAATTTTGTTTATTTTCATAAAATAACTTGTCTTAATGTTATTAGATTTTTCAATATTTAGGGGTTTAGAAAAATCAATTAAGTAGAAACTATTTTCTTAGTTAAAAAAAATTAAGTCATTTTCAGTGAAAATGACTTCTCACTTTCAGAGAGAAAAACATTTTCAATATTGACAAATGTAATCTATATATTTTTTAATTTATCAATTACCAGCACTCACTATCAATTGGTTGTCGATCACCGTCGGCAGCATCAACCATCACCACAGTCACCAGCAACTATCGCAATTTGTCGTTTTATGCTGTTTTTTCTTATATTTAATAATAAATTTTTATAACTATAAATATTTTTATACTCTTATAAATGAAATTTTTTAATATATTTTAAATAATTTTCAATGTTTCAATTAAATAATGAAAAATAAGTTATTTGAAAAGTGTTTTTTTAGAAAATATTTTTCAAAGACAAATTGTTTTCTGAAAATAAACAGAGTATAAATAAGATTTTAGAGCTTATTTAATTTTAATTGAATTATGAAATATTATGAAATTTCAGAAAAGTAGCTGAAATTCTAAATTGACGAAAATTGTATATTCTTTAGTTAAATCTTAACAAATGTGGTAGAATTTATAAATGAGCTATACAATAAAAGTGCTACAAATTTAACTTGATAAAAATTAGTGTTAAAAATTGTTAGTTTTACAAAAATTGAGAATTTATTTACAAATAATTTGAGTTAATAAAATTCATTTGCAAATTAATTAAATTTCACGTTAGTTTAAACAAGATGCTAAGGTATATAGAATTTTGTAGCATATAATAGTAATTAAGAAAAGATGAAAATTAAAAATAAAAATTAAATTTACAAAGACACACACTCAATGGGACTCGAATCCACAATTGCTTAATTAGAAGTCAAACGACTCATCCATTAGGGCATGGGCATCTATTACAAGTTGCCTTCTGGCGAAGGCAAGCAAAAACAAACGTAAAATCGTTTAATAAAAATACAGACTTTTCTTCTTTTTATTCTTCCTCTTTACAAACTAATCAACAAATATGATAAATTTGGATCTCGTCCAGTGCATCTTTTATGCGCTTTTGCAGCATCTCTGATCTTGATGAAACCATCACCAACTCCTTAATCTTTATACATGATTATGTTCTCTCTGAGTTTCAAAGCCCCAAACTTTTAAAATTTTTTTATATAGATTTTTAAGAAAATGAAGATTGACGAGTGAAAAAACAGATCCAGACTACTAATTAAGGTATGAGGTTGGTGTCGAATTATTGATCATCGTCCTGTCTTTGGCAGTCATCGGTGGAATAAATTAGCACTGCCCAGAAGTGAAATATATTTTTTTATTATTTAAAAACTTAAAAATTGAGATTTTATAATTTTTAGCAATTAGTCAATTTGAATTCTCAGCCGAAAAAGAGAAATAGCATTTAAATGAATTGAACGTAATGCAATATAAGAGACTATCATATAATTATTTTGAACAAAAAAAAAAAAAAAGAGACTATTTTACTAATATTATTTGAGACTATTTAATTATTGAACGTTTACTGTTAACAAGAACGAACTCCATTGTTACAATTCAGACCCATACAAGCTTCTGGTCTTAAATTTCAAGTTCAATTCCAAATGGGATTTTGTACACTACCATATATGTTTCAGACTACAAGAATACATGTACACAAATATGAGGCTTCCCAATATAAGCAAATACCAATTCCTGTTGCTAGTTCCAAAAAAATTGATGGGAAGATGTCAGCAATTATGCACGCTTTCCTCGATTCAGAAGTAGCCTCAGTACCTGGAGATAAAACATCACGACCATTATTGCAAATACAATATCTTCTCATTTCCACCATCTGAAGGTAATCTTTAAAAGTAGTAATACTATGAACGTCATGAAATGGAACTGCAAACCCAATTGTGCAGTTTGGAAAAGAGAGGAAAGAAAGAGGTGTGCGATGAAAGTGAGTTGAAGGAAATTTAAACTTCGTTTCTATTAATATTCAATAATACTCAGTTATGCTCGCCAAGTCCTATTAATAACAGAAATTCAGGAACAAACTTAAACCACCTTCAATAAAACAACTATGAAACCACACCAAGTTAAGCTAAAAACTCGGTATTTATAGTCCTCCTAACATTTAACTTAATGCTTCGGAAATTTAAAAAGCTTCTTTGATTGTTGATATGATTTCATTCAAATCTTTATCAACCAAACTTCAACCTTTACAGACAAGTAAAGAAGAAAAGAAAGGTTTGAATTTTGAATTCTGGAGATGAAACCAACAAACATTAGTGAATTCAGAAGCCAAACTTGTATACAAAAATGCTAGAATAAATACAAAGTTTCGTTTCTATATTTATGAATTAGCTTTGAGAGCAATCACCAGAAATCAGAAATTATTAGTCGAAAGTATGACTACCCCAAACAAGAGACGGCCATCAATCAAACCCGCTATGTTAGCTAAGTTTTCGGAAAGGATGAGACTCAAGTTATGTCAGTCCCAAGATTCTCAGAAGTGCAATGACTCAATTTATGACGTCCAAGGAGATTTTTCCAGTTCATCTTTTAGCTGAAGTCCAGCATCTCATAGATGTGAAAAAGAAGTGTAAGGCTAGTTGTTTTCCACTGAACATTTCCATTTCAAGTTTGAGACTGAATTGGAGCTATGGTAACATGAGGAAAACAGTAGAACCACCAGAGAAGGAAAAGAAACTAAAAACATCTCAAAAAACCTCATCCACTACCTTGGTTTAGTAATGTGTGAATACCACCATCTTGGTTCAGTAATAAGTTGTCATTAGCATACAGCTAGAATTGTAGGTGTTAGTTCCAACATTTGCAAAAGAAGCATATATGCTCTGTTACCTCACGTGTATGTTTGATTTGCAAAATTTGAGTTAGGAAGCCACCACTGTGGAAAATGAAAAGACAAAAAGGTTTCGGGGTAAAAAATAACCTTTACCTTAATCATGAGTAGTAAAGACCACTTCTTCTCAAGCTGAATAAATTAGAAAAGGCACTGCAAAAAAAAAAAAAAAAAAGAAAAAGACATAAAATAAGATTTGATTAACATGGTTTTCACTAAAAACCATAGATCAGGGAATACAACAGCAAGAGACATGTTCGGATCAGTTGAATCAGCATAGCGTTTTCCATGCCTATTTAGTCCAGAGGTCCAAATTGGCTATTGTCAAATATAGAAGTGACGATAGAAGAAAATGAGACAGGTTACATGAGGAGATTCCACGTTCCAAGCTACAACATAGCAGGAGGCGTGTGACGTGGTTAAGAACACCAAATTATTAAATGGATCTTCTTATACCTACTTATCCAAGTTGTTTACAAGGTTTATGGTTATGATGATAGTGTATTCCATCTCAAAAATTATTTCTCAAACAGTAGGAAAGCTTCTAAACAGAACTTTTAGTCACTTCAAAAAATGTAAAATGACAAATAACAGGCAACAACAAAATGTCTGCATGATATAAAGCAAAAATTTGGTAATATATTGTGGTATAAAATCTAAGAAACAAATTGTCATGCATGTTGTGCAAAAACTAAGCTTCATAAATTTTGGCTTGAAAATGATGGCTAAAACATTTCCCAGAAACAGTAGATAGAGGATTTCTTTATGTGTTGCAAAAATAGCAATGTCTATGTTTAAAGTGTGTTCCAAAACACAGCCTTCCCAAGCACTATCTTATAACCTAAAATATAATTCACACACAATCATCCCAAAGAGGTTTCCATTTTATAGTTAACAACAGTGGCATCGTATGATTTGTAGTTGTAATAATCAATACATCCCACACCACGTCGGATGCTGTAAAAGAAGTTCCTCCTTGATGTTGTTTTGAAACACACTAAAACTTCAAACAATTTAGCCACAAACCAAATGATAGTTTGAAAAGAGTTAACCAGGGAGATTTCTGAAGACAGATAAAGAAGTTAAACATTCTAAAGAATAAAGGTGCAACTGCAAATCATGATATGTCTGCTTAGTTTGACATTACAACAAATTATAATCAGACAACATATGCTATTGAAAATAACTTTTTCTTTTAACTATTTAAATTCTGAACTACACAGCTAATCGTCTTCATTATATCAGATTATTTCAATATATAGACAAATAATTTCTAATTCTGTATCAAGTCCAATTCCAACCAAGTGCCTTATGTCTAACTAGAGTATACTAAGAGGACAAGAAGAAGAGATGCAACATAGTTATATTTATGTCTTGAAGAAAGAACATGAGTGTTAAGAACTTACCAATCAGAAAAATACTTAGCATTAATGCCAGTGTCAGCTGGACAGAACAACTGAATTGCAAGTGAGCCGGTGCTTGCATTTGCCTTTGGAACCCACCAACCTGACCAAAGAGCTGCAAATGGTAGAAATTTATAAAACCCTAGGAACTGACCCAAAAATAATCATGTGAAGTGATCAAAAGTACATATCTTGAACATTTCACAGGAAAAACCCATTTGGGTTCACCCTAGCATGGTAAACCATGCTTTGTATAAGGAGGATAACACATCAAATTTTCACAAAGATAAACTATTAATTATTGCATTTCCTAAATACACAATTTATTTACCTGATTTATCAAATTAAATGGTCCCCTTGCTCGAGAATATTCTCCACACCTTTGCTTCCAAAAGAGACGCTTCAACCCCTTTTCTTTAGGTGTTGCCTCAATGCTTGGCATTGATCCATTTGTATCCTCATCTCTATCAGCAACTACAATCTTCAAAGCACCAAAATTTGGTGAACTCCATGTTTTCCTTGTCCCAGTTGTTCTATCCGCTTGACAGATTATATCATCCCTCATTCTAGAACTTCCTTTTTCATCTACATCTATAATAAATTCACCATTTTTATCAGTAGTAACGTCATTGACATCTTTGTCGTTGTAAGTACCTCCACTACTAGTAGCATTACGATTATGGTCTGCATCTTTTCTCATACAATGGTGATCCGTAAAAGGACTTCTGACAGGTGGTCCGACTGTAGAGCAATCATCTTTCGTAATTTCTGGAGTTTGGAGAGTTCCAGAGAGAAATAAGGCTAAGTCATCACACTCTTCTTTATTCAGCTTCACCCATTGAAGAGGTAGCTTTCCTTCCTCACTAAAAGCTTCCCTTAATGCTGCTTCCACATGTGATATTTGACTTTCAATTGCAGCAACAAATTGTTTATGCCTAGATGCTGTAATATCATCACCACAATGTCCATGGCTCAACCTGACAGCCTTCTCGAACTCTTCCAACTGTTTCGCAATCACAGTTCCATGTCAATAATAGAGGTTGAAAAATGCAGATGCCACTAAACCAAACAGAAATATTGAAAGCAGTACCTAACTGAATTCTTAATCTCAAATTTGATGATGATAACTTGCATGGGGAAAAGGACACGGGTATATGAATGAGATTTTGATAAAAAATTACATGTGAGCTTCTCATAAAAATATTGACAGTTGGATAAGATGATAGAACTTTTTCTTTTCCAGAAATAAAAATAACAAAAAAATAAAGCTGCACAGTAATTTCTCATAGTTTTCCTAAAGTTTCCAAGAACTCAGAACTCAGACATAATGTAAAGAACAATAAAAGGGGAAAAAGAAAGTTAAAAATCATATTTATTAAAACAAAAGGAAATTAAAAAAGATAGAGAAATTTAGAAATTGAAGAGTGAAAATATACCTGCCATTTTGCAGTACCTAGTGCAATTTGGAGCTCTCTAGACAGTTCATCTAGATCAGCCATCTCTGATTCCTCTTTCCTCTCTCTCAGCCACATCCTATATGCTGATTGCATTCTGTATAAACAAACGAATTGAAGAATGCCTTCAGATTAAGAAAGTGACCATATTAATACAGGAAATCTTTATATGTATTGCTTTTGCAGCTGAAGAAAGTAATTTCAAATTGTAGAAAAATTAAATTAAATAAAATATCACCAAAGGTAAACAAAGCAGATTCTTTATTACTAGTGAAACAATTATTCCCAATGTTAGGCTGCTGTGATTATTTTTAAATATTAGTCATAAGCAAACCATATCCAACAACAACATCCGTTATCCATATCAAATTCTATTCATTACGAATAATCAAGGCTCGTTAGAAGAAATTTAGTGCATAAATCTGCAAAACATTTTTTTAGAAAGCTTAAAAATGGAGGACTTAACAAAACAAATCCCCAAGAAGTTGCTCCAAATTTTAACGACATTTATTTAGACATTTACCTTAATTTCTGACCAAAAAATAAACCACACCCACATGAAAAATATCCTTGAAAGCAAATTAAAAAACAGATAATCTGTGAGACTCAGTAGCCAACACTAAAAGTACAAATCAAAAAAGAAAAAAAAAATCAATCAACAAAATCCAAAGGTAGCATTCCCACATCACCAAAACCCAAGAAATGAGGAAGTAAAGAAAACCTATATAAAAATTCTTCAAAAAACTTCAAGAAACAAATAGCAAAACCTCAAAGATAAAACAACAAGAACAAACCATGAATTGAAGAAGTAGGAGAAATGAAACATACACATCAGCAGATTCCTGAACCTCTTCCGCTGCAGAAAAGAAGGCGTCCTTTTGCCATAAATCGAAACTATTTGCTACCATCATTTCTCTTCTATTTTTTCTATTAACAAAATATAAAGAAACCCCCAAAAAAAAAAAAAACAACAAAATAATAGAATTTAAAATCAAATCCCTCCCAAGCACAGACAAAACCCAGATATTAATCTGTTTGTTATTGTTATGCTTGGAAGGATCCACCACTTTCCCTTCTCTTCGTTTCCTTTCTTTTCCCTTCTCCTCACTTCTGTGCCAAAGAGAAGCAAAGGATTAAAGAGAGAGAAAGCAAATACAGAAATTGTTGTATAAGCAAATCTCTTTTCCTTTGCTTTCCTTTCTCTCTCCTTAGTTATTTTTCCCTTTCTTTTATTTATTTATTTATTTTATAATTTCTTTTTGGTGCGCTTTGTATATTTCCATTATCTCTCATTTTCCTCGTTCCTGGTAAGAAAACAAAAAGAAAAATAGAGCCTGTATCTCCAGTTCTTATTTTATTCTTCTTAACAAATCTTAACCAATCAGAGACTGCCGCACTCATTTACTGTGACGTGGAGTGTTTCAAATGGTTAAGTAAGTAAATATTGTGGTATTTACAACACCAAATAATTGACGGGAAGGGACAAAATAGGAAGAGGTTGTGGTGCGCGGCGCATTTTGCTTTAGCCAGCGTGTACATGTTTATGCTTTTGTCATTAGCTTATTGGCCACCTCATCCACTTGTGTGGGTCCCATTTAAGTCACACCAAATAATAATGGTGATAAAATTACTACTCCTTTTATCTCCTTTTCTTTTTTCTTAATTTGTCCTTCTTGTCCAACGGAATCATTAAATAAAGGCCAAATGATGAAAATATATATATATATATATATATATATGAATTTTAATTATTTTTATAAATTTTACCAATTTTTTAAATTTTAATGACTATAGTAAATAGTAATACATCGTATATCTTCTAACACAAATAACATTATATATTCCAGTTAATTTAAATTTGGAAATTTTTATAACAAGAAATAATTTATTTATAGGATAAATATATTTTAAAATTAAATGATTTTCAAAACCTAAGAATTGAAAAAGAAACTGTATGAATTTCAAAATTAAAGAATTGGTTAAACTTGTAAAATGGATAAAGCTTAAGCTTTTCCCCATAACCATGGACTCACTGAGCAGTATTTCATATCTAGCTTAGTGAGTGGACTTCATCAACACCTCAGAGGCACCCTGAAATTACTTCATCCCACTACTCTCATGCAAGCTTATGAGTAAGCAAAATTGCAAGAGCAATCTATTGAGGCCATATTGAAGTCTCATAAACTCTCTCTCTGACACACATTTTCCCCCCTAAATCAAACACTTCATTCTCAGTTCATAAGTCACCTAACATTCCTAATATGTCATTCCATTGCTCATATGTTCTCTGTTGAAGTCCAAACAACCATATCTCACCCTTCTACTTTCATAATACATCCTACCATACACATATTACTCAATCAATGTCAAGATGTCTCTTAAGAATCCAATTTCCTTCCACCCTTTTGAGATTATGAACATTCAATTTCTCTCGTCTCAAATGCTAAACCTAAACCTGCAAACTAGGTTGTGTAGACTCTGAGCACGGGACACGACAGGATATGGATACGAGACATGGCATTTCATTTTTGTTTGTTCAAATAAAATATTGTGAATTTCTTCTTGGTAAAGAGTCGAAGATTATTATGAATAAAAATCGAATTTTAAGCACATTTTAAAGTTGATCTTCAACACCTTCAATGAATCTATGTTTAAATTTAACAATAAAATTATAAACCTCATACAATGATTTAGGGTTTTGGATTGCTCAGATTTGGATTGGATCGGAATAGGTAATATACATTCCTATTGTGCAATAAATCTTGTATCTTTATGACTTTTGTATGACTATTTCCTTATTTGATTTTTTTTTTAAATTATATTTTTAATTATAATTTTTCTTAAACCTATCATATTCTTTTTTTGTCAAAAAATATCGAATCATATATTTATATTGTATAGTATTCTATCTGTATGTTCCTTAAACTTCGAATATAAATTTGTAGTCTCTTAAACTTTATTTTTTAACTTTGTGCTCTTTGAACTTGAATTTTTCTATACTTATGGCCTCTGTGATTGATTCACTTATCAATCATGAGGTTAAAAAGTGAAATTTAGGAGACTGTAATTTAAAAAAAAAATTCAATATTTGTTTAAACTATCCATTTTTAGCTTTTAATTTAAAATATATCCCTTTTAAATTATTATTATTATAAGTCATTTTAAGAATTAGTATGGAGTGTTGTTGTGGCCACAAAATGAAAATAGTATTACTCCTAAGTAACTTAATTTGTCATAATTATTAAAAATGATATAAGGATTAATTAACTAAAAGTGGAATTTTCTTTTTTTTTTTATTTTTAAGATAAGTCTAAGTGTTTATTAAAATAAGAAATAGTATTAGCAATTTAAAAATGATTAGGATAATATAGTATTTTATTTAGTCAAATAGTAATTTTTTTTTCTTTTTTTTTTCTCTAATCTTCTAATCTTAATTTGCTTCACCCTATACTCTTTCTTTAGCTTTTAATATACTCATAAATATTATTTTTCCTTTGTTTTTATTATTGTTGTTTTATGAAAATTTAGTTCTTTGTAAGAATTTATTACAAAATAAAAATACGATATTTGATTTTATATGATTAAAAATTTTAGATCTTAATTTGTATGTATGGATCTTTGATCAATAGAGTTTAATAATACGATATATTTCCCTATTAATGCTATCAGCACATTCAATAGAAGAAAAATAATGTGTATTCATTATATATTACAAATTCTTAAAAAAACAATTCAGATATAGAAAATAAATTATTATTTTGTCATCTAAATCAATTATCAAATTAATTGCTACTATGAGATTTATATCTTTTATCAATATCATTTCCAAGAAAAAAAAATATATAGTATTATATTTTAAGATTTTAGTTTTATATTTTTTTGGTTGTTAAGAAATCAACAAATTCTTTTAATTATTGATAGTAAAATTTTATATCTGAATTATATGAATATTTATAATATTTTATATTATTATTATTGAATTATATAATTTTTTAAAAAAATAGGAGTATACATACTTCAATTTAGTAAATTTTTTAATTTATAAGTCAAACCATAGAACATTATATTTACCATTTTTATTTAAAAGTAGAAAACGCTCTCTAAATCTGAAGGGGGAAAAAATCCACACTGCACAAGTCCTAGAAAATATATTTAGTAATATTCTTGTGTTGGTGATCATAAATTAATAATGATAAGTAAAACTTTTAGATTTTGATTGCAATAATTAATCCTGATTTTGGATCAATCAGAAAAACAAATAATTTCACGTGGTAGAGGAAATTGATATAGCAAAATAATTTAATAATAATAATAATTTAATAATTGATGTGAGGAAAGAAATGAATATTTTAGGCAGGAAATACGTAACATCAACCAACTCATAATCTCACTAACCACCAATTTCAACTACCACTATTAATAATAATAATAATAATAATAATAATAATTTAATAATTACTGGCAACAAAGCATAGACAATATTTTAAACGTCCATTAAGGAGTGGAGATAGCAATATCTAGTGATAGTTGTTTCAGCGTTTGCAAACCTGATAAAATTCCTGTATGGGCCTAACAAAACAATCCATGATAAATTGTTTTCTATTTTCAGTTCTAGTGCTAAAAGACAAGTACTGCTTACCTTCAAATGTTCTTAGAGCTCCTAATAAAGTGCGCTTTCAAAGATCGAAATTGTATTCTCACTCTTACAGGAACAATGCTTTGCTGATAATATCTGATTAAGTTTATAACTTGAATTTCATCACTCAAAAAATTCCATCCACAAAGATCACCTATTACGGGTTTTTTTATATTATCATTTGAACTTTGAACTATTGTTGAACAGCAAACTAAAGAAAATCATTAGGGTAATCCTCCACTTCTATGCGTTTTTAGTGTGGCGTTGGCCGTGTCAAATTGCAGAATCCACAGCATAAAAAAAAATGATAAACGATGCTTTAGTAAAGAAAAAAAGAAAAAAAAAGAAAATGTGTGTAAAGTCAAATTATGGCATATGTATCTTAGCTCCAAAATATAATTCCTTGCAGATATAAAAACTAGGCAGGAGCTTACTGGCCACACATCTAAAAGCACCAAATCCCTTTTCCTAAGGCCACTCATTTGTCTATTACTTTTCAACAGTACAAAGATTAAATTATATTATCAAATGCTATGAAGCAACACAAGGGAATAGCATCAATAATATAATGTGTGATCACAACAATCAGATTCCCATATGCTTCATTTGTGCCAATTTACATCATACTAAGTGACAAACAAAACTTCACAACTATGCGCGATACTGACAGATCTCTGCCTCTTTTAGCATAATCTTGATGCAAAATTTATATTTATATCAAAGTGTGCTCTACGTACCATAGTTTATCCATGCTTTAGGTTGGAAAGTCCGTTTGCTCGTATGCATATGCTTATAATTTTGTTTCGAACCAGTTCATCCAGCAATGATTGTGCTGCTCAATGCTCACTCCTTAGCTGCGAACTTTGACAATTCATTTTGCACAAGCTTCAGACCAGCCTTGCATGAAGTTAAAATTGAGGATATGATCCTTCTTTGCAGATCTTTAAATTCCAATGCCAGCTTAACATCCCAACTACCAGATTCCCTGCAATAATAACTGCAACTGTCAGAAATTGTTTCTTCCAATTAGGGCATATTCAGAACTATACTTTTGCCAGGAAATTTTTACTTGTCAACAAGCTCTGTCTCGCCAAGATTTTCCATCATGTTAGTGAAAGTAGACTGCAGGTCTTCCAGAATTTCTATTTCAATTTCCAAGTTTGATGGTGTCTTGAAGATTATATAGAAAAAACAACATAAGAATCACGGATATGAAATTTCCTTTAGAAAAAAAAAAGAACCATGAATATGAAATGAATAATTGCATTGACAAATCGATTCAAGAAATTGATGAGAAAAAACATACTTTAGGCAGGAAAAACTGTAAAACAGATGAACATAAAACTCATATGTCAACAACCCAATTTGCTCAAAATTTATGCAGGAAGACAATATATACATATAAAGAACATGAAGTAAGGACAGAAAATTACAATTGTTTTAGCATATGAAGGACAGAAAATTACAATTGTTTTAGCATATGACTTAGGTATCCGAGCGCTCCGTAAAAAATCTAGCAACGGACATGGCAAGCCATAGTGGAATATATTGTGGTTCTTTGAGAGCCAAGTACCCCGGACCATATGAGTAGTCCAGATGGATAGGGAGCTATCCTCAATAAAATCAGTCTCACCAGCATCAATATCTGCATAAAAACAAGGACTTATGTAATGTCGAAACACATAAATACATAGCATATATGTGCGTGCAAGTGCCAACTAAATTCATTCAAGGACGCAATAACACCTCAATGAGAATAACATACATAGTGTGTCCCCATACTATTTAGATTTCCCTTCTGAAAACCCCAGCCTCCCAGGGAATAAAGCAAAGAAATTACCTAATGGGATTACATCATATGGATTGTCTCCTTGTGGTAAGAAACCATAGAATGTAATTAGATGCGAACTAGAGACGCTCCCATAACTAAGACAGCATTGTTCTCCAACACGGCAAGGCCTTGACAATGGGAATTTTAATGTATTTGTCATAGAATCTACTTTGCCATAATGAATGATATGTGGATGGAGCTGCAGATCAGAGTTTGATAAGAACAAGTCTTGAATAAAACAAACTGATACATATTTTGTATATAACAACCGTAGCAGATCCAACAATGCAAAAATGTGTACAAAATAAGAGTAAGCATCTGAAGTGTCGGAATTTGGGCAGGAATAGAGGATTAACAATTATGAAAGTCTCTTCAATCAAATATAAACAGTGAAGTGTCAACTTCGAAAACAAGGGAATCAACAACTGGAGAGCAGAAATGGTTAATCTAGTCTAGGTATATGCAGGAAAATTTTCAGACATGCTAATGGTTGAGTCATTCTGGCCCAATTGAAATAATCACAGTTTCAAAATATTCAAAAATAAATCTCATACCATTGGTAGCCAAAACATCTATTCATGAAATGCTGACACACAAAATGGCAAAGACAGAGGAAGAATGGCATACCGAATGGTTAAGAAAGCCCGCAATAGGAATCAAGCAGGTCCTCAACTTTCCATCAAGAAACATGATTTTCATACTATTGGAGTACCACAGTTCACAAGCCCATAAGAACTGCTCCCATGTATAGAGCTCTGGTGGAAATACATCAGGATAACTATTGCATAGTGCAGGAACCAATTCATCGTATTGAACACGCAAATGCTGTGAAATTGTAAAGGAACAAACATGCCAGATTAAGAAACACTTTTTTTTTCCCTGAAATTTGAAATAATGTACACATATAATAGCAAGGAAGTTATACTATATAAAATTCTAGTTCCAAAAATTTCAGATCTCTGAAAGAAACCAAGGAGTTAAGGAACATACTTTCGTCCATATCCATTCACAAGAAAAACAAAACAAAGAACATCTTCACCATCTTTAGCTATTATATTAATAATCAAGGAAAGAAAGCAGCCAGCTTGGACTCCACTGAATATGGAGGACAACTTAATACAAGACATACACTGACTATGTTATACTACACATCTTGTTCATATAATAGATAAGTTTAATATTTCGGTGAGAAGAGATACTTTGAACTCTAAAAAAAACATGAACTCTTTTCAGAAAAAGGTTATTTCCTGGAAGTTACATTCCTGGGCAACGGCATTGGTTTGTGACATTTAATGCACCACAAGCTTAACAAATAACAATCTTTTCTCAGGCATTAAAAAATAAATGAAAAACTTCTCTAACAAAATTAATATGCTTTTCCTACAACTCCAGCATTCCACATATGAAGCAAAAAGTAACTGCTAGATTAAATATAGATATAAACAGCATAACATGGCATAGGAAGTTAGGAACCTCTTTTGCTTGCATTATCTCCTCCAAGAGCAAGCTCCCATCCAAAGCCATAATTGCAGCAACTCCAAAGCTCAGCCCTGATGATATTAGTTCAGATAAAATGGGGAAAAAAAAGATCAAAGCCAATCAAACAGGCCAAATCAGCATTAACCTCAAATTACAGTCCTCAAAAAGGGGGCCAAACGAAGGAATTGGAGACGTTTTATATCCTATAGCAAATTTGCATTGAGAGATTGCTCTAGGAGTATTGCAACCTTTGGTTGCTTGCAACTTCAAAATTATTTACCATTGAAACACTCAATGGACCCATAAATTTAGAATATTAGAGATAAAACAACATGCATAAGTAGAGGTGTCAAAATGGGTTGATGTGACTGGTTCAACACGAATTTGACGCAATGAAGGTCAATATAAACATGACATGAAAATTAACGAGTGACGTGAACATGACACACATAACCCGTTTAATTAAATGGGTCAAAAAATGCAACCGGTTTAATTAATGGGTTGTATACGGGTAAAAAAACTGACATGCATGACATGTACAATCCGTATAACCCACTTGATATATATATTATACATGAAATTACTATTTTACCCTGAATTAAACAGGTTAGATGGGTTTAAGCTCATGCCATATATAGTCATCCATTTATAACACGAACTAATTTAGACTCAACCATAACCCATTTAATTTCCCTGTTAAGCAAATGGTGTTCACGTATCATGACCCATTTTGAGACCCCTATGCATAAGTAGACAAAGAAAAAATTGATAAACTCTGGTTGTATACAAATGATTCCAAAAATATAATTTCACCGTGGTCTGTGGTCACCAAACATTCAGCTCAATTTCATCTCATTCACAAAGGCCAAATAAATAAATTCGGCCTTAGATTTTTTAACTCTTTAACCTCGTTGCACCATGAACTTTATAAATGACCTGTAGTATAGTTGAACTTGTAAATTTTGGTAACATTGCACGCATTTTCACAAATAATAGCAATAGTTTTTAGGATTTTTGATTTTCATATGCAAAATATTGATTCGATTTACAGTTAACATAACTTTTGGAACAATAGTTTTCACATTTTTCAATTACTTAATAAGCGTTCATTTGATCTAATTTTTCAAATTGAAGTGTTCAATAAAATAATTATACAACTTAAAGTGTTTAATAAGTTTAATTTTATAAATTGAAGTGTTTAATGGATTAATGAGTTGAGGGTGCTGCAAAATTAAAATAACAAAGCTCAGGAGTGAATTTATGCATTCAGCCCATTCACAAAAGATGAAGTTTCAACTTTGGTTTCATCTAAAACTAGGGGTCAATTTCTATCATGAATTGTTACTTGTATATGTGATATGCTTTTGTATACATATATTGGTGTTACAGCAAGACAATTTCAAATTTACTTTGATCTTCAGTGAAGTGTTTCCCAAAAAAAAAAAAAAACTGACAGTTTTCATCATGCATTTCTACATATATGGAGTTACTAGTGATTCTGTTAAATCCCAGTCGTTTGATATTCAGTAACTAGTCAAATATGACAAATAAAGTTGGACGGATTTTATTGAATTCTCTCAAGAGAACTGAAATTTTTGCAGTTCTGGCAAAGACCAAACTGTATATGCACAAGTAACACACACACACGTGCTATTTGCAAGAAAATATACACAATATCATTGACCAAGATTAACAGAATACCACACACCTGTATTAAATTCTTTCGGCAGAGTATCAAAATAAACCTTGAATTTTGAATTTGAATTATGCCTTTCCTTCATGCTCCATAGCAACAATATAGTCTCCGAGGAAATACCATCAATCTGCTCCAATATATGATACTGCAAGCAAACCAAGGAATAAACCTTCTTGTATCAAACCATCAGGTTCATATTCTGGGATTTCATGAATAAAGTGGAGCAAGCTGACATGAATCAGATCTGCCGTGATTATAACATGACCCAACATTACTATACAGCACCAACATATATGTGGAGTAGAAATAGAACACATCTTGGAATGTGAAACAAAAAATACCTTTTCAAGTTTGCAAAAACATTATGCTGTCTATGAGACATGAAGGCTCCGTCACCATAATACAATTAAATTTATGTAGGCTAAAAAGGTCAGGATTCAGACCGATAAACTTGCCCATCATATTACACTATCAATTTTAGCTGCCTTTGTTATGCAATGTATGCCTATATGTTCTTTTTGTCATCTCCATGTAGTTTTCCTGGAGAGGAATTGACTGCACAGTCGTCAAAAGTGAAAAGTAGACTAGGCTACTCGAGCCATATGAAGCATGCGTTCATTTGAAATTTTCAATGTGCATAAGATACTAATATAATGTTCTCAAATTCTAAAATGTGATAAATGCAAATTAAATATCAAGAAATTCATTACAAATTCAGCAACATTACAAAGACATTTGCTATGAAGACTAGTTCAACGCAAGCCATGTCCACATTAGAATGCAAAACAATACACCCAGTTGTATAATTAGCAAAATCTACCCTCAGGTTACATTAATACTTCAATTAGCTTCAACAAAAACCATGTGCACATGGAAACAAAAAGAGAACAGTAAACACAAACCACCACTAAGCCTGCATGCTCAAAAGATCACAAGAGAAGTGAATCCCCAATTCTACTCAAAGCCATTTGTATGAAAACCAGCGATCCTCATTTCATCATGTTCTTTCCCCCTCATTAGAGTTAACGACCTTAATGCCTTCTTCCTCTTTATCTTCCCCACTTAAGTTAACTTCCTCATCTATAATTTCTCAAAGAGAAGCCTAAACCTAGAATAGAAATACAAGGGTTGTAATCTTTCGATTCAGTTGCTTCAATTAGCTGCAAGAGAAACGAGTTTAATTTGTGATTGGAGCACCAGACCACATTCTCATATATGCCGTTTAAGAGTTGGTTCTATGTAATGTACTGATCATCTTGATATTGATATTGCAAGGAAAAATGCAAACACATCCATTCCAATGGGAGTAAATTTAACAGAAATCCTTCAACCCCTGTCGCACACCTAAAAGTTGCAATTGTTAAGGACCCAGGTCCACAACTGAGGATTGAATCCTAGCTTCAGACCATTCAGGATGCATGATATTGGAAATGGGTGCATATGCTTTTGACAACTATGAATTTCAACTTGGGTACAGTTAATTCCTCACATCACATAATTTCTTCAGATGTGTGAAGGTTTATTTTACTTTCTCTTTCTATTCTTTCCATTCATTTCCAAAGAGGTTGTTAAGAGAATGTAACCAAAACCAAAAAAAGCTGGATGTATTTATGTGTGCTTATAAATAATGAAACGTACCATTTCAGATGGACGAACAATCTCTTCAGAAATTACAATGGACATGGGCACCTCCAAGGCGACATCACCAACATTCAGATTTTTTGTTGCAATGGCTCCTCTACCAGCTCCTTCAACATCTATATGAAGAAATCAAGCATGAGAAAATATATTAACAAGCAGATGTCTTTTCCTGTTCCAAACATAAATTATCATTTTTCTCATTATTCATTATTTGCATGTTGCAGTTCAGACTGCGTAACCAAATGATGGCAGACAACAAGGGAAAAAAAATCCACATATTATTTAGTACAATCTACAGAGTATTTACCCTAATACTAAAGACTTACAGACAATCTCCAATCTTGATTTTACGCCATTGCTTTCACCCCATTCTACTAGACTTTTCTCCTTGTCACAACTGTAGCTTCTATCTATTTTAGTCTCCTCTCTGTTCTTGTCTGTGAATTCCTTGATCCTATCAAGAATTGCATCTCGAAAGGCTCGGAAGACATTCATTTCGGTGCATGTTTTACCAGAGGTTTTGCTGTTAACAAGTGCTATGATTGAATTGAGAGCTTCCACCTCATTCCTTGGGCTATAGTATTTCAATGATGAACATTCATCAGATTGACCAAAATAAAGTTCTACCTGCAACTCAGTGAGCCAGCATTATTTATTCATTACACATTAAGATTGAGGAATGCTATGCAAAAAACAAACATAAGACTCCAGAACTGCCAGATTCAGAGGAGCTAAAGGTAAATCATTGCTACTACACCATAGAATATAGGTGCAACAATGAACTGATATAAATTACAATCAGTAAATAAGATCGACTAAAATAGTGTTCAATTACGTCTCTAAAATGAAGAACATGTAGATTATACAGAAGAATTGCAGTTTACCTCGTCTAAGTGTGTTATTCTTGCTATCTCAAGCATTCTTTCCAAGGTGGTAGCAAGTGAATCAGGACATGGAGAACTCTGGAGCTGTATCTGTTCTCTGGCATCAAAACCCTTATTGGAAAGTAAACTCTGTCAAACAACAAGAACATAATCAGAAGGTAGAAAACTAAAAACTCAGTCAAATAGGTCTCCTCTGATATGCAATGGGATCTAAAATTGCTATTCTAAATCGAAAATAGATTCAACATCATTGGAAATTATGAAGGAAATACATAATGAATTCCATAAACTTTTTATAAAAACCATACATAATTTTATACTTATCCTGTTTAGAACATAAAACTTCATGTAATTTATCTACAACTCAAACATCACCATATTTGAAATTGATAAGGAATTCATTTAAAACCCCATACTTCTAATTCAGTGGAATTCACAATGCATAAATTAAAACAAACAAACAAACAAAAAAAATCCATCAAATCTGATGGAATTTACAAATGGTGTACTTCTCATCCTTGTTACTCTCAAAAAAAAAAAAAAAAATTATCAAATCTGATGGAATTTACAAATGGTGTACTTCTTACCCTTGTTTCTCTCTCTCTCTCTCTCTCTCTAATCAGAAGAAATGAGTCAACACCAATGGAAATTATAAAGGAAATACACATTGAATTCCATAAACTTTTTATAAAAATCATACATAATTTTATACTTATCCCGTTTAGAACATAAAACTTTATGAAATTTATCTACAATTCAGCCATCACATATTTGAAATTGACAAGGAATTCATTTAAAACCTCATACTTCTAATTCAGTGGAATTCACCATGCATAAATTAAAACAAATAAAAAGAATCCATCAAATCTGATGGAATTTACCAATGGTGTACTTCCCATCCTCATTGTTCTCTCTCTCTCTCTCTATCTCAGCTAAAAATCATTGACATTCTAAAAACCCTACCATATGATGTATTGCACAATTACTCTCGCTCTCTCTCTCTCTCTCTCTCTCTCTCTCTCTCACAGCTAAAAACCATTGAAATTCTAAAAACCCTACCATACGATGTATCGAACAGTTCAATTAAAAAATAATTTAAATTTGAATTTGTAATTGTTAGTAGAATCCATTTGCATTTTTGGTAGAACTTGTACAAATGGATTCTAATAAAATTTCATTTGAACATGAAATGAACTAATTTTTCATTTGGTTACAAATGTCGATGCACAAAAAACCAATCCAAAACAGAATTCAGAAAAGGCTTTACTTAAAGCTTTAAACCATTTTATATTTACATTAGCATAACTCATTCTTGATTCTTCTTCTTTTTCTTTGTTCTTCTTGATAACTGTATTTTTATATCTTAAGCTCATCCTGAATGTAAATTATATAATTTCATCAAATAAGCTTTCATATCTATATGTAGTCTTAATTTTTCTCTCTGGCTAAGAAAAAAAAAATTAACTAGTATTACAATTAATATTTCTTTGAAAACATATACTAACTCCAACAGAATTTGTTGGGCAAGCTAAAGAACTAACGGGAAAAAAAATTTCATATCCATTTACATTTTTCCAACTGTGGCCACTTCTTTCAAAATTATCAACACTAAGCATGCACACGAACGATATTAACAACTGTAGTCACCCATTACTTTCTATCTGTAATCCAAGAGCACTTTATTACCTGGTATGTTTATATGGATTGTTGTACTATTTTAAGGTTATCTATGATAAAAATTCGAATTGATTCACTTCTTAAAAAGAATAATTCCCTCTGTATCTAGTCATTTTAATTTGATATTCATTTTTCCTTATTTTCTTAGTCTTACAAATCAAGTGTAAGTTTTGCCAATAATTTAATGTAGCTAGAACTGTTACTTATCATAAAAAATACTTACTAGATGGCTAGTTAATAATTTTAAAAGCAGCAACCAGAATTGATAAAACACTGTATTGGATTTTT
Organism: Jatropha podagrica; assembly: GCA_947857235.1. Taxonomy (NCBI): domain Eukaryota; kingdom Viridiplantae; phylum Streptophyta; class Magnoliopsida; order Malpighiales; family Euphorbiaceae; genus Jatropha; species Jatropha podagrica. The sequence goes on along the minus strand of CANUEP010014393.1, from coordinate 72,615 downwards.
TTCGAGCATTCACCCTAAATAAGAAGGAAAAGAAACATATCATCTTCTGTCTACTTACTCACCTTCTTTTTATCAAAAAGAGGATCATTTTGAGAGAGTTCAAGAACTATGATACAGCCATCATCAGTTTCTTTTATCTTATTTGATGAACAGAACTGCAATAAACAAACAACCCACCATCAGTAATTAGATTTTCAGTTTACATTTTATATCAGTTGTAAAAAGTAAGAACGTACTGCATACACTGCAAATGCAAACCCAAAAACTATGACTTTTATATACTGGGGAAAAAAAAACACCAGCAGACATTCTCCTATGAAGCTAAGCTAACAATAAATGTCACTTAAAGAACAAATATAAACAAAAGATGCTAAAGACCAATTAACCCTAAGCAGAAGGCCAAAAAAAATAATACTCAACAAGCAGCAGAAACAATAAATTTTCTACATAAAACTAAAATAGCAAACAGAGAGATTTAGTTCAAGAAAGGGAATTAAGTAAAGAATATAATAAAGCATAGCAGAAATAAATGGGTTTACCTTGGAATCCTCCATTGATAAACTAAAACTGAAGCAGCAGAACTTGTCAGTGTCAGGCAAGTGTAGAAGGCGGCATTCGCCTCCGAATCTAAAGAAACAGATGAATTCGTAAAAATTCAAGGATAAATTACTGTTTAGTCTCTTTTATTTTGTCTAATTCACTACTTTTATCTTCTATTTTGCGAAACAATCCCTCCGTCAAAAAAGAAGACTCCTCACCGTTAAGTATGATTGAAAGACTAAAATGCTCTTCTGTAGTTTTGTTACTACGTTAAAGTTGCATGCTAAGGTTGAAGACCCTTTGCTGCAAATGCATGACATGTGCGTTAATTCTTTGTGCATTATAGTCTAAAACTGCAGCTGATAAAACCCAGAAAGAAATAAGTTCGAAAATTTAAAAAAAAATATATGAAAAAAATTTAAGAAAACGGCTAAATAACCAAAGAAATTGATAATATATTACTTCTGAACAGCACCAATTGAATTGGTTAAGCTCCCATTTTCATTAAAGCAATCTTCTCCTTCAAATTGATATGAAAAATAGAAAATTCTAATAATTTTAGCAATCTCATTTTGCAAAATAGACAAAAAAAAAAGGAAGCACAAGCACACGTTTTGCAGACATTTTTTTATCAGATTCTCTCGTAGCAGCAGAAACAATTAGAAAGTCCCTAGTCAATTACAAAAGCCCAACCCAATAGGTCATTTTAAACCTACACTAATGAAAACGTAATACCCATTTCTCCTACTTAAAATACATAATTTCATCCCCTTATTTCTCAAAATAATATTTTGTGGCATTTCATATTTTACGAGAGACTTATTATATTCTCAAGTTATAAAATATAATTATATTATACATTGTTTCATATTAGCAAGTTGCAAAGACAACTTTAAAGTTTTTGAAATTTTATGCAAAATATTAATTTGATATATTAGTGGATAATTTATATAATAATAATTTTCACTATTTTCAATCATCTAATAAGTATTTGATTAATTTAATTTTGTAATTAAAAGTATTCAATAGTATTATTTTATAACTTAAAGTGTTTAATAAATATAATTTTTATAGGATAAAGTGTTTAATAAATCAAAATAAAATTGACGATGCTACCAAATCTTTTGTGAAAAACATTTATTGTGGGACTATGTATGCAATTATCATTAGATCATGTTTTGATGTGCAAGATGTAATCATAGTTATTTTATTGTTTCCTTTTTCTTTTCTTCAAAGTACTATTAAGAAGAAAAATTCAAATATATATATTATCAAGTCATATGAACACTTATTATTAGTTTTTTCTACAACATAGATTGCATATTGACTATATTCATTATATATTTATTTTTTTATCTATATAATATTAAGGTATAAGTCTTGTTTAGATTAAAATAAATATAAATGATTAATTTGTATTACATTTTGTCATACAAACTACTTGCAACGCTAATCTTTATGTATTTAATTTTATTTTTATATAATGAAATATTATGAGAATAAATTTCAATTTAATCTCTAAATCTAATCCTTTAATAATTAAATTTTTTAACTATTTACTATCCCAGGATTAATTATGTCAATTTTATTTCAAAATTTACTTTTTAAAAAATATATTCAATCAAATCTTACAAACATAAAGAAAAAGTTTTAATAAAAATTATATATTCTATTTGAAAATTTATTTTTTTAAAAAAATATAAATAAAAATATTAAAAAAAGATTTGTGCAAAAACAACGGATGTCAATAAGAAAAAAAGCCCTTGGACAAGGAGGTTCTGAAATTGTGGAGGTTTGGTTCGATTATTTCTTTTTTATCTATATCCTAAAAAAATTAAATATTTAATAATAAAATAAAAATAATTTTTAAATGTTTCATTATCATACCTATTTGTTAAAAAATAAATTTGGTAAAAATAAAAATAAAAATTTTAAAATGCTTAATTATTTATGTATATTTATTTAAAAAATAATTTTTATTATTCATTAGGAGGCTGATGGCTTAAAAGAATACTACGACTATACAACAGGAAATAATCCTCCACTTACTAAATTGGTGAAAACACCCGTGATCGAGAAGATTCGAACTCGATACCTGTCACTCCTCATATAAGTAAGAAAACACTTAGATCACATATGATTAATTTAAAAAATAATTTTTATAAATGTATCTAATCAACTAATAAAATGTAATTTTCTAATTAATTTTAACTAAAATTATTTTAAGATATCCTAAATTTTATTAAGAGTGCCGTCAATAATCTCATTATTTTCCTTTATTTCCATATTTATATATAGTATAGAAGTTATGTTTGGCGTATATAATTATTTTTAAATATTTAGATGTTTTTGTTGTCCCAAATTCAAGGTCAATCTAAAAATTTATTTATTTATTTGTGGCGAATACACAGATTAGGGATAAGATTTCTTTATAAAACTATGAATATTTTGTAAAATTTTATTTTTTTTTGCCAAAACTTAAAAGCCCATCATCCAATAAAATCAAATTACATAAATTTTTTTTAATGTTGAAATTACATTTGTATAATTTATATGACAATAGTCAATCAGGCGTGATTTGATTGGTTTTTTTATTTTTTATAAAAAAATATAGAGAATGAAATATCTCGAATTTGAACCATTTCTATTATAAGAGTTATCACTAATTTGGTAAATGAAATTCAAAAAGAAGGGTTCGAATCGTTTCTATTATAAGAATTATCACTGGACGTAATTCAAAAGTGAGGATTTGCCTGTGCCCCATCATATGCTAAAAGAAAGTAAGGAAGAAAGTAATAAACTTTTATCGTTTCAAAACTTTACGTCTCAAACACCAACAAAAAAAGAAAATTCATATTTTCGTAAAATAGGAAATGAAAAACCTTTTTAAGTTTCGTAAAACATTTGAGTCATACCATAATTAATTGATGGAGCAAAAACTAGATCGGAACTTTGGAATTTTCTAAGTATTTCAAAATTTCCAATAAAAGGTTTAGAAGTACATTATTAACACATAATCTAGTAAGTGCATATACAATTTATTTTTTTTTTTATCAAAAACAAATATTTAAAATATGAAAAAATTTTAAATAGATTCAATCTACCACGTCAGTTATACATCTATCCAATGAAATAAAGCCACATCACCTATTTATTTTTTTCTAGTTAATTCCCTATTAATTTTTTCAAGTCTTCCGTTTCATTAGAAATAAAAAATCTAGTTATCTTGATTTAAAAGTCAACCGATGCGGAACAAAGAAAAATGAAACTTTACATCATTAGGTTAGGTGAGCATACATTTGACATAGTATATTAATTTAATTAAAAAAAATTGAATTGAATCATTTTTTCATATTTACCATAAAATTTAAATTTAAATTTAAATTAATACAAGGACTATTTGTTAATATTTGTTAAACATTATATGTCGATTTGTTCGGTTAATTTGATTTCTTAAGAAAATAAAAAAAAAAACCTAAATTTGAAAATAACATTCGTAATTCTTAAGAGTTTGTAGAACTTTGAAGAGAGCAAAACACAAGGAACTGAGGTCTAAGGTCCAAGATGCCAATTGATACTGTCATATATTGAAAACAAAGAATATGCTAAAAAGGTTTGGTTCATTGTTTGAAATAATGGCCTAAGGATCCAATAATCTTTGAAAGCTTTACATTTAATTAAATAAACAAAACTGAAGGCTATTTGACCTAATATTCTATAATTAATTAAGCTTTTGATGGTCACGGGAGCATCTGATTCTTATTACTGCAGCTGACGGAATTTAATTTATAATGATAGTGGAAATACAGTTTAAAAATTAGAATATTCAAAAATAAAAATGAGTGGGAAAAAAAATTAAGTTATTAGATTCTCAATTTATTTGTTCTAATAATACTGAAATAAGCTTATTTATTTAAATTTCTGAATTTATTAAATTGAATTACTATTATTTTGATATTTTGAAATTAAATAATTATTTTATACTGTTTATTAGTTAATAAATGTTTAAACAATTATAATTTTAATAAAGGGAATTAAGGTCCAAAATCCCAATAGAAACTGTACTGTCACAAAAAGAAAAGAAAGCATTTGTACGATTGGTTTTAAATGATGGCCAAAGAATCAAAACTGAAGGCTATTAGTTTATACCTTATTTGACCTAACATTAATATTCTATTACCTTTTCAGGAGTAAACTTCACTAAATCAAATACATTGTTTTGGTTAGACTTTTTCTGGACAACGTAATATAATTGAGATTACACGTGTAATCTTTATTATGTGATTTGATGTAATATTCATTACATAAAAAAATACATATATTATTTATTACGTCAAGCACATATAACACTAATTATACAAGTTACCCTAATAAAAATTTTACTCTTCAATGTTATTTAACAGTACCACCTCACCACCGCTCCACCACTATCATCAATATAACACCACTGCTACTACTATGGCTACCACTCCACCACTACCACCACCACTATTATCACATCACCACTGTTCCACCACTCTCGCCACTACTAATACTCTACCATCACTATCACCATCACCTCCTCAACTACCACCACCACCCCATCGTCACTTGAATCACCGCCATCACTACCACTGCTCCACCACCTCAATCACCACCATTCTCATCACCATCGCTGCTTTACAACGTCACCACCACTGTTTTACCACCTCACCATAGCTCCATCACCATCACCACCAGCGCTCTACAACCACCACCACCTCAACTACCATCATCACCACCATCGCTCTACCACCATTATCACCACCAAATCATCATTTTGCATTGCTGTGACCACTACCTCAATCACTCTGCTATGACTACCACAACCATCACTCGACTACCACCACCACATAATAAAAATTATATTTTGCTATTTAATATGTAACATAGAATAAAAAATATTTTATTATATAAACGAGAATAATTGAACGAAAAATCACTAAAAAGATCAAAATAACCATAATTTTATATTGTAATTTAATTTATTCGATGAAAACATATGAAAAAAAGTTAATTTATAATGACTTAATTAACTTTTATTTTGTTATATTACATGAAGGTTGAGCATTCGGTTCGGTTAAAAGTTTAATTAAAAAAAATTAAAATTTTGGTGATCAATTAAAAATTAATTTATCAAATTAATCGATTCTCAAAATTACATTATTTTGATTCAGTAGATAATAAAATTAAAAATTAAAAATATTTTAATTTTTATTCTGATTAAGAAGTAAATACTAACTTCGATTAACTTTTATTTCAATTAAAGTTGGTTAATAATAAATTTAAATTAAATTCTATAAGTTAATTAAATTTTTATTTTTTTTAATTCTGGTTCAGTTAATAATCAAAATTAATTTAGCCAAAATGGTTCGGTTAAGTAAGAATTTTTGATTAATTTATTTCAGTTAAAAATTTTACTAAAATTGATTAAATTGACTGAATGATCATTCTCGAATTACATTTCTTTCGGCTTACATTTTTTAATTTTTTAGTTCAAATAAATTTATAAATCTAAATGATATTTAACAATTTAATATAATAAATAGTTTTTAATTCGGACATTTTTTTATACTAATAATGATGTGGTGATGGTGATTGTGACAGTGGAGTAGTATTTGAAATAGTGGTAGTGGTGGTGGAATGGTGATTAGTGGTTGTGATGATGGAGTTGGTGGTAGAGTGGTGGTGGTGGTGTGATTGGTGGCAGTGTAAGAGTGGTAGTGGCAGTGTTTTAATTACATTAAATTATATATTTATAAATAAATATAAAAATGAAATGGTAATTACATTCCATAAATTTTATTAATTATATTACCAAATAAAGTGATAAAATCTTAATTATATTTCATTCCATTACATTTTTAATTATATTATATTATATCCAACTAAATATAGCCCAATATTTAGAGTTTGAGGAAGCAAATTATGAAATATCACTTCCTTTAATGTCTAATGAAATGTTAATAAAATAACCGGTAACTAATAGTTACTAAAACAATTAATTTTGCTACATATGACCTATATATTAATCTAAATGGATTTTTTCTAAAATAAATAGATTAATTATAATAGTTGAAATACGTTTAAATTCCTGTTGGGAGCTCTTTCTCCTTATAAGTCTAACGCTATACAAAGAGAACTAAGTTTAGCTCAATAGGTTGTGCTATAAACTTTAAAATATATATATATATATATATATATATATATATATATATATATATATATCAATTTAAATATTTAATACAGAAATTAACAGTTAATAATAGTATTTAAAAATATTATCATTATACATATTCATTATAACATTAGAGTACGCTATACGATGAATAAAAAGTCATTCATTTTATGGACAATTATAAAACTTAATATAGAAAAAAATAATTATTTAAATACATAAATTTATAAATTTCGCGAACATTTTGAGATAAAAAATAAATAAAATAAGACAGAAAGAGTAGATAATATGAAAAAAAAAAATATGTAACTAAAATAAGTTATATTTTATTAATTTAATTTTATGCTTTAGGATAAAGATTATTAATTAGCACATTTAGTTAAGAGTTAAATATTAATTTGTGCAATATTAATTGGTAACTAATGAGAGTTTTTAAAATTTTTAACAGTGTCACTTAACGATTTAAAAATGGATGAAAGTGTATTTTTTATTTTTTTATTCCCGATTCTTTCGTTATTTACAATTGACAATGATATATATATAGCTGAAAAAAAAATTCACGTCTTTTTTCTATATTTATGCTTCGTTTATTTCTGAAAAATAACTTGCTAAAAATTATTAAAAATTAATTAAAAATATTAAAATTTTTATCTCATAAGACCATAAAAATATTAATAATAATACAAATAATTTAAAATTTTTATTATTAAACGTGAGAAGAATAAAAAAATATAAATTATGAAAGTCGTAAGTGGTCAGTGGTAAATGGCAACCGATGATAATGACTACGATAATTAATAAATTAAAGGAAATAGATTTATAAAATTTATCAATGTTCAAAAAATATTTTACTCTCTCGAAAATGGATTATTTTTCTTAAAAAAATAACTTAATTTTCTTTTAATAAGGAAAATATTTTCCGTTGACTAATTTTACTCAACGCTCCAAACAATGAAAAATTATGGAAAATATTTTCCTGCAAATTATTTTACCTTAAAAAAATGGAGGCTTAGACTCCATTTTCCATAAAATAACTTGCACTAAATATTCAGAGGCTTAGGCCTTTTTTTTTACAGCATATTATAATATATATATATATATATATATATAGGAAATTAAACTAAGGAGTGTTGAGATAAATAGTTTGACACTTTCATCTTTTAAGTAAAGTTGAAAGTTTCATTTTTATGGACGGAGAAAAGATTTGTTAAAAGGTTTACAGACCTATTCAGTAAAATTAGATGTTTTAATTGTTGTTACTGAATACTATAAAAAATAGTATTTAGAGTTATGAACAATAGTTACTTAAAAAAATGTTTCGAAATATAACCTAAGAATAATAATTGGAAAACCATTTTTCCATAGTCGGAGAAGGTTTGTACTTAGAGTCAAAGAATAGGTTCTCATTTGACTTTATGATTTATTTATCTATTTTGAAATGAATGGTTATAATAATAATAATAATAATAATAATAATAATAATAATATTTTTATCCAATATTCAAAATTTCTATGCTCCAATCAAGTCTCAAATCTTAGAATCAAAATCAACAAAAAAGAAACAAAAAAAAAGGCAAAACACTACTAGAAATAGGTAGTAAAGTCCAAGATCCTATCACTAAATTAAGAAGATTTCACCTAAGCCATCACCATTGAATTTTATTCTCTAGTTCATGGAAGTGGTACGGCAAAGCCAAAGCAAGTAGTCAATTTGAGTGGGACATGTAAATGCTTCAATGGGGAACCATAAGAATATAAGAGGTCTTGTATTTATTTTGGGCACTTAGCATGCATGGATTGTGATGTGTGGGTGTGGAAGTTGAGCTATCTCAATTTATATGTTTTCTTTTAATTATTTCCCCCTCGAATGATACCAATATAGTTACGGGTGAGACCGATATAATTAGAGTTGTAGATATATGTAGTAAACTATTTTTTTTTTATTTTTAAATTTTTCTATTCATAAAGGGTTAAATGAGTTAAAATAAATTCTTAAAAAGAAAAAAGAGTTAAAATAATACGATTGGTTAAATGGTGAGCGAACTTTAATTGAAATCCGAAAATAAAATCAATTTAATTTGTTCTAATTCAATTTTTCAATTATCCATTTTGAATGAAAGAAACTTAGACCTATTTAATTTGATTGGATTTTTATTAAACCTATAAAATAAACTCTAATTTGATCGAAAGTATTTAAAATTAAATAGAAATAATTAAACCAAACAATTTTAATTCGATTTGATCTTATACATAATTAAAGTTTGTTTCATTATAAGAAAAAATTGTGAGTCATCTTTGATTTATTAGTTCAGTTCAATACAAAACACAAAAAATATTTGTCTAAACCGAATCTATACCCCTTACTTATAGATCAAATTAATAAAATTAACGATTTTTAAAAAATTATTCCTATTTTACCCTTTATTTTCTAAATGTATAGTCAAAAATACCGTTATTTTAATAAAAAAAATTTATATTTTCATATGCAACTCGCAAAAATGTTAACAAGGCAAAACAAACACAATTATGTTTAACACACTATATTACCTATGCAACTCGCAAGAACCCTAACCCACTTTGAGTTAAATCTATTAAATCTTAAGTCAAATTGAGTTGTAAAATCACTAAATCAATCACGTGACATATAAATACAATTTGAAAATGATGTATATAATAAATCAAAACCCTAAAAGCTTTATTCAAATAAAATAATAATTACTTTTTCTTCTAAAATCAAAGGGTAAAGAACAATTTCATTTCATCATAGAATAAATACCAAAACACTAGAGATTTAAAAATCAACAACACCATTGAAATATACGTATATATATAAGAGATAGAGGGCCCTCTCTCTTGCTGATTTGGAGAAAATGTTGAAGAATCGCATTCCATGAGGTATAAGATCCAAATATGATACTATCGATATTTGGTCCACATTTACACATTAATGCAACCCATCTCAACTACAAATTGTCTCTCATAATAATTCATATCATCCTTCATTCTCCCACGGCATAGATCTTTGACTAAAATAGTCGAAAGAGGTTAAGGATGCTTATGGGTAATTTGATTACGTTACATTATGTTTCATTACGACTTATCAGACAAAATATCATATAATGATATTTCTAATTAAAATATATTTATATGGGTAAATTTAATTATATAGTCTTATGTTCTATTATGGTTTATCAGACAGAATATGATATAAGAATATCTCTGATTAATATAATCTTTATAACAATAATTTTCATATTTTTTACTTATTTAATGAGTGTCTAAGTGATTTAATTTTAGAAAGTTAAGTATTCAATAGAATAATTTTTACAAATTAAAGTATTTAGTTGCTATAATTCTATAAATAGAAGTGTTCAATTAGTTAAAATATTCAGTTGCTACAATTTCTTTTACATAAAGTACAATGATGAATTTATATATTGAGCAAGTTTGTGGATTTTGGATTGGCTCAATACATAAATTTTAACCTATAACACCCTAAATTTTTTGAAAGATCTATTATGCACTTCAACTTGTAAATTTCAGTAATATTACGTATCTTTATATACTAATAGTAATAGTTTTTAAATTTTTTAGTTTTTATATACAAAATACTAATTTAAGTTGTAATTAATATAATTTTTGGAATAATAATTTTTAAATTTTTTAGTTATTTAATAATTCTTCAATTGATTTAATTTTTCAATTTGAAGTATTCGATAAAATAATCATACAATTTAAAATATTTAATAGACGTAATTTTATAAATTGCATAGCCACAATATTAAAATAATAAAATTTAGGGGGTGAAAAGAAGAGGCATGTTTTTTTTTGCCATGGAAAATGAGGTATAGGTTGTGAGTTGTGAGCAGAGTGGGCCAAGCTCTAAGCTAGGGCTTGACAGCCAAATAGCTTTCCAACTCACTCAATATCAAAATCAAACAACAAAAAGATGTTCTAACTTTTCCTCATTGTATGAGAAGACTTTCTAAGTTACTTTTTGCTACTCAATAATCCATCTTTTCACCAACATGAAATCTTGGCCTTGTTCACTTGCTTCCCTTTTCCATTCCCAAATTGCCCTTTCTAATCCTATCCATAAAACCTTCCATTCATCTCACTATTCCTTTTCTTTTCTTTTTTCCCTTTTCTAAAAAAAAAGAAATGAAAGGCCTTGGTTCAACTATTTTATATTAAGGTGATATTTGGGTGAGTAATTAGATTATAGAACAATAATTTTTCAAAAAATGCATAAAATATAATATCCGTGTTTAATTCGCATTGTCAATTTTACTTTCTGAGAAGTAAATTATTTAAATTTCGTTATACAAGAAAGGAACTGAAATTGGCGATTTTCTAATTAAGTGCAGTGATTTTTCTATTTTGACATCCCTAGTAGCCACTTGAGTTTTCCACTTGCTACACTTCTGCCATAAATAGTTTTTACTTGAAAGCCAATAATTAGAAAATGACAAAACAAAAGTACCAATTTGGTGCAAAACATTTAAAAAAAAACTCGACAAGTTACGAAACTTTTTCGAATGCTTGTAAAAGACGTTAGTTTTGATATATGTTTTCTCTGTTTTTGATTTATATGACCTCAATTATTAATGTTTCCCTTCAAATTTTTTTCTCCATTATACATATTCAAATATTTCTGAACGACCAAAATCTGAATTTCATCAAACACAATATCATCTTTTCATTATTAACAAAAATTAAAAAAAAAGAAACTTTTAAATTCTTCAAACTAAATTATAAGTGAGAATTTCTCTATATTCACCCACCCTTTAAAATTTAGAGGATTGAACTTGTGTCCTCGTTTTTATATGTATTTTTTTTAATCCATTGGAAATCCAATACGCTGAAATAACACGTGGGTGAAAAGACCGACTTTACCGTCAACTGATTTGCAGAAATTTAAATTGTTTACCACTAAAATCAACACTTTGATAATCAAATCATTATACTTGCTTCAATCAAAACACAGATTAACCAAAATCTAATTATCAACAGACTAATCATTTCTATTGGTGTAAAATTTGTTAGTATTTTATGAAAAAAATTATTGCATAGAAGTAGAACTCCCATACGCATTTTTTATATATATAATTACAAAAAGACCGACACATTATTATTACAATCGTTAAATATTCTATCTAATGCCTAGCCTTGAGAAGTTGCATGTTGTTGAAACTTCTTTTAGCCATCACGTTTTACTTCTTTTCTTTCCCATCTTATGTCACCAGTGTCGTCCATTAGTTCTCCATAATAGGGCCTTAAAGGAGGTCATTAGGACCCTCAAATCATCAAATCCTCTAGGGTTAAAATAGGAAAAAGAAAAAATAACAATGAAAATCCATTTGTATCCCTAAATTATACAATTAGTACCTAATTGCAAAATTAACATGAAAACTAGGACAGTTGCCCAATAGGATATTGTAAGGGTAGTAGCATGTGTAAGGGAAATCCAGAGGTCATTCCATAGAGCCCCTAAAGTAGCATTTAAGAAACTCCCACATGGCCAACCACACCACATGCAAATAAGCTTATCTGTTGATCATATAATGCTAGTTACATTATTTTAACTAACATTAGATAAATAATACTATATATACATATCATATGATAATATTAATATTAAACATTAAGAAAATTTGAAGACCTAATGTTATCCATTACAGTTTCACTTCATTTCCCTCCAAGCATCCATCCTCCACCACCAAAATTTTCAAGATGTAATACTCCCCAAGTCCCCAAGAACCAATCTTTCGTTTTGCATCTTTATCTTTCAACACAACAAAAGATTTAATTAAGAGAAAAAATAAAGGAAAAAAAAAAGAGCTATAAAAAACCCTCAATTTCTTTAATTACTTTATCTTCTCTTTATCATCTTCTCCTTTGTTGCAATTCTCTTGTTCATAATCAGAACCTTCTTTAGGACTCTCTAAGGCTCTTTTCTCTTGCTCTTCCTCTTCAAAATCATTCAAATTATTATTTTCCCTAATCCCATTTCCATTCTTGAAATTCCTTTCTGCTTTTTCCTTCAAAATTCCAATCAATTCCCTAATAGCCCTGTTCTTGTCCCTCCTATTCTTGATCAAAACTTCACTGACATCAGCTGGGGTCATTTCAGCTCCATCAATTACCTCTTCCAACTCCTTCAAAACACCATCTTCCAAATCACTTTCTTCCAACCCCAAATAATTTTTCAACAAAATTTTCAAAGCAGGAAGTGTACAGTAACTCATATAAATATGCATGTCCATTCTTCCACTTCTAAGCAATGCAGGGTCAAGTTTCTCAATGTGGTTTGTAGTAAATACAAAAATCCTTTCACTTCCACAACATGACCATAACCCATCAGTAAAATTCAATAACCCAGATAAAGTTATTGAATTTCCACCGTCTTCACCACTACCAGCACCACCACCGCCAGCACCACCACCGCCAGATCTTAATTCTGACTCATAATAACCTCTGCCCATAGACCCACCATTATTGTTAATTATTTTCTTTCTGTTACTCAAATTAATAGAACAATCAATATCCTCAATAACAATTATAGATTTAGAAGTAGTTTTCATCAAAAGTTTTCTAAGCTCAGAATTAGTATGCACTTCAGTTAATTCAAGATCATATATATCATAACCAAGAAAATTAGCCATAGCAGCAATCATACTTGATTTTCCAGTACCAGGTGGTCCATATAGCAAATACCCTCTCTTCCATGCTCTTCCTGTTTTCTGATAAAAACCTTGCCCATTTGCAAAATCTTTCAAATCTTCCATAATTTCTTCTTTCTTCAATGGGTCCATAGCCAAAGTCTCAAAAGTACTTGGATGCTTGAAAGGAACAGATTCCCAAGGATGTCCTCTTGAATCCAAAGACCCACCTCTTGAATTTGTATACAATAACCGATCCTGATTTCTTCTTCGAATATCATTTGCTTTTTCCATAATGTAATCGAGATAGGAATCAAGAACCAAAGATTTGTCCTTTTTCTTGATCCGAAGAGTAAACCCTCTTTTCTCTTCTGGTAATGGCCGCCATGAAAATGTTTGCGCTTGTCGTTGAGTTACTACATGCTCCCAATGAACAGTAACGCCGTTAAATGTATCGAAAATGGAGTCATTATTCGTCAACCCAAAAGTAATGGCGCTCGAGTTCAGAGCTCTGGTTAGAGATAACCGGCTACCGGAGATTGAAACAGAGGAGCTCAAATAAAGTTGAACGGCGTTATAAAGCTCGTTTGTGTTGACGCCGTCTATTTCTGTTATATCATAGTAACAATAAAAAGAGAAAGTGCTAAAGATTCGGTTGAAGAGTTTTAGAGCGGCAAAACGAAGCTCTGGAGGAAATAAAACATGAAGAAGACTCTGGCAGAAAGCCAATACACCAAGAAGAGAGGCTAAAGAAGTCCAATACTCTTTCATTTGGGCGCTTTTGGCTTTAATTGGTAGTAGCGGCGGCAGGAACGGCGGAGGTGGTGGAGGTTGCAAAAGAGAAATGGGTAGGTAATGAATTTTGAGAGATTTTGGCAAATGGGTAATGCTTAATTTATAGAGAAGCCGATGGACTTAATAGAATTGGAAAGTAAATAAAAATATTATAAAATGAAAAAGAATAAATAGAAGTACAACAAAGAGAGGGAGAGAGAGAGGAGAAAAAGACAAAAAAGGGGTTTTGGAGTTTTGAGTTGGAGATCAGAAATGGGGCCTATAGAGATGAGAAGTGATATACTGGAGGTTTTGTTAGACTTATTTTCTGTACCCTATTATGGATTATTTGAATTAACCTATTTTTTAAATAAATAAATAAAACTTGATTAGATGCAAACTGAATCAAAATTGAATAGTGTGCAAAACCAAATCCATTTTATCCGGTTTGGTTTTAGTTATTTTTATAAAGATTTATTCTTTCTGAGTATTGAAAAAAAATCCGAATCTAGATTAATTATTGAATTGTATATGCATTTACTACTGAACTATATTTTTATGTGTCAGGATATATTTATTATTTTGAATCAATATAACAAAATTGAACTAAAAAGATTTTCAAATTCAATTTTTTTATTAAAATGAAAATCAAGTATATAAATACTTTGAGACGCGATAATATAAATTTTTTTTAGTTTCAGAGGTCTCAAGTTCAAACTTTAAATATTTATTAATGTGAATAATTTTAGATTTTAATATTTTTAAACTATATAAAAAATATTTTAAATTACAATTTTAAGACGGAAAGAGTGCTAAATCAAAATGAACCGAATCAGCTCAAATTCAATTCAGTAATGTGGTCAGCTTTACTGAAATAAAACAAAACTAGGGGATGGTGATTTTTCAAGATCTTGGAAGGAGATACTGAATGAGTGAGGTTTAAGAACAGGCTTTGCCAATTACTGCTGAAGACAATAGAGCCGTAGCTGTAAGCAAGGAGAAAAGAGAAAGCACAGAAAATAATAATTAGTGGAGTTAAAATTTTGAAAAGAGAAAGGACATTTGTTAGGGGGAAGGAAATTTTTCCTTTCCTTATGTTGATGATGGAGATTTGTGCATGTGATAGGCCAGGAATTCAATCCAAACAAAATCATTTCATTTACCAACTTACTATTATACTTAAAAATCACAAGTGATATTTTATTTAATTTAATGAATAATAAACAGAAAAAGAAATAATAATAAAAAGAGAGCACGAAGGAGAAAGGTTTTGTGGGCCCACGTATCATTCTTATCCGTTTATGTATATCGTTATATTATTATTTTTAATTTATTAAAAGCTTTCAAAACTCAAACAACTGTAATCGAAATTATTCGAATTTAAAATTTTTTATTCATTATATAAATAAAAAAATCAATCAAATCACTATTTGGTCGGATATTATTATTATTATTATTATTATTTTATATCAAAAATGAAAGATTTCTCTCCATATTTCTATTTTTAGATCAAAAGGAAAATTTTCATCCATAAAATAATAATTATGTCAATAATAATACCAAATTATAAACTTTTTTCGTGAAATAAATTACAAAATTCTATAAAATTTCAAATCATATTTTTTTTATCAAACATCAAAAATGATAATTTTCGTAACAGTAATTTGCTCTATATAAAATTTATGGAATATTTTTTATCCATTGTTGAGTTTCCTAATTAATGTTGAATAACTCTAAATGCTATACACTACCTTTGTTCTTAATACTTATTACATTTCAGAAAATAATTTGTTTTAAAATACTTGTGATTTTAATGAGTAATAAATATTTTTTTTTTATGTTTACCCTTTGTATATTATTTCAATTTAATGGTTTATTTAGAGAATTAATATTAAATTAAGAATAATATAATTAATTTATTCAATAATTTATTATAATTTAGACAATTTTAATGATTTTGTTAAAATGTGTGAAGTTTCAAATATAATAAATATTATATAACAGAAATAATATATAATTTACGAAAGAAGTCAGAATACATTGTATTTATTTATTTTTTTTTCCATTCTTCAAAGAGTTTGTATTTATTATAATTTGATATGTTTCTTCTTCTTATATTTTTTTTTCATTTGTATGTTGAAACTCAATCCACTGCTGAACGCCTTACTGACAATTTCTGTAGCAAGTGGATCTTTGAGAAGATCTAACTAATGATGATATTAGGGATAAGAATGATTATTCAAAACACTGCAGATCCTAGAAATAGAGTTCATTTGTCTACTGTAGGAGATATGATGTAAAATTGTTTGAATATAGGATTAATCGATTTAAAAACTTTAACATGGCATGTGTGATTGTGATCTATAAAGGAAGGTCTAGGGAATGTGGAGGCAAACTTCACTATCATGGTTTTATCTAACGATGAAGATTCAAAAATGAAATTGAACAATGAATCAATTTTAACTGAAAAGCACAAGAATTAGGAACATATCGTATTTGGTTTTCATATGTTTACTTACAGACTGAAGAGTGAATTTTAGTGTCATGAAAAACTCTTTTACGAATCTATAGCGGCTTAGTAAATGAATTTGTATTACTGAGATTGTACCTAAGATCTTCCTTTTCAGTTTTTTCGCAAGGTAAACTTAAATAAGGTTTGGAATGGAAGCCATGGTTCTTGAACAATCATCTTTTGGTTATGCAAAAGGTGAATGATAAACAAGAGATAACCGATATTGAATTATACTTCACAGAGCTTTGAATGCAAATTCACAAGTTGCCTATTAGATCTATCTTTGAGACAGTATGCAGTTTGGCACTGTTATAAGCACTTTCAGTGGAGTATAATCTTAACCATAACTCTAGCATTTGGCACTCTTATATACGTATTCATTTGAGTATTGACGTAAGAAAAACCTTTAAATATTAGAAGAAGATTCGCGAACTTGATGGACCAATTTGCATTAAGAAAAACCATATCTTCTACAGAAAGACAATGCAAAGTTCTCTCAAGATAGACAAGAATGGAGATGTTCAGATGGTTGCATGTCCAATTGATTTATTGGAGGAGGAGACCTATTAAATTCTACCACCAGCCATAAATTGCTTAGGTTGGAATTGCGGAGGCCTTAATAACCCTTGGCATTGCTCTCTTAATGCTTTTTCACAGATGAAAGAGTTTAAACCAATGCATCCAGATAACCTCTATTTACCTACAGGGCCTTTGGTTCAGCTGATTCCTATTAACAATTAGCTTGTAGGTGTTTGTTTTAATTAGCAGTTGATTGGTAATAAAAGTCTCGAACAACTCCTAATTCCATAAGCTACGTTGTGGAGATTTTTCGTATCAATTGCTGGCTAATTTGAATATAATTTTATATTGGATTCCTTTAACCTAAAAAAATAACTACCAATAAAATTTCAAAATAATATTTTTATGATCATATTATTTATAGTTATTCAAAGTAAATTTTTTATTAAACATTATTTAAAAATATAATTAATATTTTTATTTATACAATACATTCGAATGAAAAAAATATATTACATTGTACATTATAATTTATAGAAAAACAATTACATACTCAACGGTCATTTACATTTTCAGCAATTTGCTGCTAACCATAAATTCAATCAATACTTCATTTACAAAAGCCTGAAACTTTGTAACTTCAAAAGTGTAATAGATCTCACAAAGTTACGTTACCCAAAATTTTTTAGGTGAAAAAAAAAAAAAAAAAGAGAACTTTCGAATTGATAAAGAAAGCATGAAAAGCGCGTGCAGTAACCCTCTGCAAACTGTATTACAGTGACACAGAAAAATAAGTTTTGATTGAGAGAATAAATAAAAGAATCAAATCAGATCTCTGTTCCATTTTGCACTCTGTGTTTTGTTTGCTTGTAAGTAATGGTTTTGGGAGAGAGAGAGAAATGGGCTCAGTGCCCTAAAAGAAGGCAATGGGAAAAGCCAAAAGGTGCACTGTTTACAGTTTTATATGTAAATGGAGAATCCTTCTTGGGTTTGGTTATTATCTGACCTCTTTTTGTATCATTCCTGTTTATATATATGGCTACAATTGCAAGTAAATCTCCTCCAATAAGTAAACCCAACTCTCTCTCTCTCTCTCTCCCTCTCACCTTCACCTTCTTCACCTTCATCTCAACCAAATGTAATATTTGGGAAGAAAAAATAAATATAGGTAGAAAATATGTTAGAAATCTCACTTTTCTTATTTGGAACAAGGTAGAAATTTTGAGACAAAAGAAAATTTTCAATATTTGTCTTTTTTCCTCTAATTTTTCGGTTTCTTCAAATTAGAGAAGAAATGATAGAGACGAGCGAGAACTTTTTTTAACTCTCGTTACTTAAATTTGGACGTACCCACAGATATAATAATTTCAAATTAGATTTCAAAATTTGTTTATAATAATCAAAAGAGGGATTTATAGTTTCGTACTACACGCATTGTTGTAATACAATTTTACATATATTATATTAATTTATAATAGCAGCGTAAGGAAGATAATTTTACACGTTTATATTTCATTATTATCCATCCAAACAATAAGTTAAACAAAGGAAAGGGACCCAAAATTTAAATATGTTCACAAAATTTTCATGTGGTAAAAACCAAAAATCAACATTTTCTGATTTTCTTCTCTGAGTTGCGTATTTGACCAAAGCTTTTCACTCATTTTGTCTTGATATGATATGATGTCGGCTTGACATGGAAAAGACTATGACAGGCTACATAACTGAATTTAGGTGAGTTACAGAAATGTTTTTTAAATAATTTTTATTTATGTTAATAAATGCACGGTATATGATATTAATGATATCTAAACTGCTCCAAACTGCCAAAATATTTGTTATGAACGTTACAGTCTTTTCACTTTTTTGACACAAATTTTGTCAAAAATGTTTTATGCAACATCTTTTCACAATTTTGATATATTCTCTTTTTAACATTCTTGTCAAGTGGTCGGAAACAAGTTTTATCATTTTTCTTTTATTATGTCTGACGAGAAAACTTATTTTTTTTTAATGGTTAGCTTTGAAACTTCAAAAATATCTTATTCTTGAGCTATTTTTTCTTTTATTTTCTTCTCTGTCTTTCGACTTTCTTATGTTTGAATTTTATTGTATCTATCTCATAGTTGGAGCAACTCTCTCTCTCTATATATATATATTATAAACAAGATGTGATGGTGAAGATTCCATCTTGTTCCATTCAACTTGAGGATTAAGACCGTATTCTGTAATTGTTTCTTAAATATTCAGTCAAAACACTAAATAATATTTAAAAAATTATTTGATAATATAATATTTAAATTATTTTTAAGTATTTTATAAAAAATTATTTAAATAATTAATAGTCAAACGCTATTAAATTATTACAACTACAAATTTTACCGAACAAATTGGCTTCTTCTGGGTATGAATTGCAAGCTTAGCATAGCAACATCTTTCGCCGTCAACAAATTGGCTTCTTCTGGGTATGAATTGTCAATATTAGCATTCATGATGTTTTGTTACACTCAATTGATTATTAGCATTAATCAGTATAATTCCATTGCAAGTTGTTTGTACTTTACAAACGATTGATTTAAACTTAGAATAAAGGTTAATGTGGTCCAAATTTATGCATTTTCACGTTGAATAAAATAACATGAGATGGGTTTTAAATATAAAACGATTATAATTAATAAAACAACTAATCTCTTTTATTTTCTATATATAATTATTTTTAAAAAAAAGAGTTTAGTAGTTTCATTACATGGATTGTATTATATATTAATTTATATAATAAAAATAATTTAAGTGAGATATAAAATTTTCAAATTTTACACGTTTATATGTCATTATCAATCCAAGAATAAATTAAACAAATGAAAGGGACCCAAAATTAAAATATGTTCACAAAATTTTGTACACAAATTTCATGTGTAAAAAATTAGAGTCAATATTCCTGATTTGTCCTGTGAGTTGCAGTATTTGACAAAAGCTTTGCACACATTTTGTCTTAAACTCTTAATATGATTTTGGCTTCACATGGAAAAGACAATGACGGGCTAAATAGATAAATTTAATTTTATAATTTTTGAAAGTAATTTTTATTTTCTTTTTCATTTAATAAGAGTTCAACTCTATGTTTTTTTTTTTGTTTTTTTTTTAAGTTTTAAATGAGATAATGTTTATCCAATGACCCTATTGAATAAAATTAACTATTTTAATAATTATTAATTAATTATTTTACTAGTGTTCATCAATCATAAAGAAATAAAACTCTGACCACTGGTATAAACAGTATGCTAAACATTAAGGTTATGTTCGGTTAAAATATTGTTCATTATTTTTTATAATGTTTGATAATATAACATTTAATATAGTATTTTGTAAGATGTTAATATCTGTAACGTTTAATTTTTCAGGTTCTGTGAAAAGCTATTTAAATAATTATTAATTATTAAAATAATTAATTTTGCCGAAAATATTTTAAAGATATATTTAATATAACTAATTTTGTCAAACAAGCTCTAAAGGTATATTTAGTAGCTTGAACATGATAGAGAGGTTTCTATTCCTCATTCCTTTGTTAACTAGGATTTTCAATAAACCATATAATATAAATTCTTAGGTTCTCCCAAAAATACTATTTTTTTGGAGAAATTCTTAGGTGAATTTGGTCTATCACGTCACTTATGGACCGATCCAATCAATTAACCTCATATCATCTATTTTTACTTCATTTCATATCAGCAACTCTTAACCCATCTCAACTAAAAATTCTAATTTTGTAATCAAATGACAGAAAAGACAACAAGATTAATAAGGAATAAAATTTTCTGAAAAAATTAAGCAAGGAATCAAATAGAAAAAATGTCAATCTCTCTCTTTTTTTTGTTCCTTAGGGTTTTCTGGGTGTAATCCCTAATTAATCTTGTTTTTATTTCTTGTTGGAAAAAAGTTCACAGGAAAAAAATCACATACCAATTCACGCCTTGAAACGTGATAGTAAATTAGTTTCTTGCAGTTGAATTTCATCGCTGTAAATTTACAGTTTTTGTTGCTATTGATCCTTAAAAAATGAAAGTTGTTGAATTTTAAATTTCTATTAATTATTAGATAAGAATATGTAAGGAGGACCGGATAAAGACTATCATTTGATTAGAAGATTAGAATTATTAGTTGGAATGAGTTAAAAGTTATTGATGTAGAATGAAATAAAAAAAAAAAAAGATGATGTGGGATTAATTAATTCGATCAGTCCCTAGGTAACGTGGTGGAACAAATTCACCTAAAAATTTCTCCATTTTTTTCCTTATTCAATAATAATTTTTAATTAGCTTTTACCATTTTAATCATGTTAGAGTTCTATCCCTATTAATTATATCATTTGATAGTATCACTTTTATAATAATTTTTTTTTAGAGAACCTTTTCATAAAAGGTTCAACACTACAACTTTTAATTTTTAACTTTTATCATTTAGCTTTTAGTTAAATTTTTTTTTGACAATCACATCCTTTTTTTTTATTTTATTAAACATCATATATTCCGATAGCTAATAACTAATAAAATAACTATTTGTTACTATAATAGCTAATGTTGCCGACAGACTATTTGCCTTTATGCTATATATTTTTCATATATATATATATATATATTATATTTTCTTTTTCTCTTCTTCGGTCCATTTTTATCCTCATGCTATAATAGGAAAAAAAAAAAAAAACAATTCCAATATATATTTGTTTTTCCATACCAAGTCAAAATCATTTAATAAAAATTTAAATTTCATTTTTTTCTCTTTTTCCATTATTCTTTATTTATATTGCCAGGTTATTTAATCATATTCGTTATATTACGACAACATATATTTTTAAAAGTCTAAAGATACAATCATATTCGTTATTTATATTGCCAGGTTATACTATAAACGATTTTAACCGTACATTTGTATGGCTTTGGACATTCTATATCTTTTTTTTATTATTAAAAATAAAAATTATAGATTTAAAAATATTCTCTTCTCATTATTTTAGAATATTAAACATAATCATATAATTAATAATAAGCCTTTTCAATAAAATAATTAATTGAATAAATTAATTTATAGTAAATTTACCGTTATGTGTATTTTGGTCTTTTTACAAATTGCTCATATATTCCTTCTATTATTTCTCTCAACTAAACACGAGAATGTAATATGAATTTATATTAAACGCTGGACACTGAATATCGGAATAAGAAGTGTATTCCTTATTCCATTCTCTATTATATTGGCTGCTACTAACGGCGTAAATACCATTAAAAGCTATTATCCAACGTGGTATAAGACTCTGTTGGATGAGAGTGTTTTAAAAAATGGTTAGAGTTTTGACTACGTCAAAATATTATATTAATATATTATATCGCTTGATTTGATGAGATAGTTTATAAATTGGTTTTTAATAGATAACATAGTATTGTGGGAAACGTTATCTTTACTAATATTTAGCGTTTCACTATTTTTTTAATTTATTGACAGTCTTATCCTTAGTTTAAAACACACTTCTTGCTATTTCAATTACATCATTTTTTTAAACTGTATATGTAAATCCTGTATGAATTCCTCCCCTTCCTCAATTAGTTAGACGTCACGAGGTAACGAAATTCTTCAAAATCTACTATGATAATGAAATAAGACCTTTTATTTTGATTTTTATAAGATTTATGCTGCCATAAATAGTGAAACTCTTTTATAAATTCTCTTATTATATTAAAATATTATATTATTTTATATAAAAATTCAAATAAAATAATTTAATAATGAATTAATAGATGAACATGTAAGGAAATTGTATTATCATTTTTAGAAAAAATAGTGGTTTCAGTCATAGATTGATATTTTTTTGATAGAAAAGTAATAACATATTACATAATTACCTATTTTCTATATTTTATTGATTTCATTTCTATAGTCATAATTTAAAATTTTAAATCAATATTTAAATATATTTTTTATCATTTTAAATTAAACAACTAATCGAACAACTATTTTCACCCAACACTTTTACTTTTGACAGCTATGTGAATAGCTAACAGCTAACTGATATCTAACAATTAACAACTATTAAAATAGCTAACAACTATTAAAACAGAGCCTAAGTATAATAAAAAAATAAAAAAAAAATCATAACTTTGATATTTTTACAATTTTGACATTTCTTTAATTTTATTAATTAACACTTTGTATTTTATTTTTCATAATAATTGTACCTTTATATAATTATTTTTCATATTTAGATTGTGTTCAGAAGGCTAAAATCTATTTAAAAAGCTGCTCGGTAACATAATATTTGAACTAATTTTTAAATATTACAGTAAAATTTTATGAAAATTTAGGAGACCAACATAAAGAAAAAATTCATTTTATACAAATTTATAAGTCAAATTAAAAAAAAAAAAAAGAGTTAGAGGCAGTCGGGCTCTCCCGTCCTCTTTTCATTTTAAACGTAATGTTTAGTTTTTAACATTTTATAAAAAGCTATCTAAATAGGTTATCGTGTAAGTCGCATGTATGGGCACCATTTTTACGAAATCTATTAAAAATCAAATCATTTTATAGTCAAATTTTAAAACTCAACTCTACGTGGTCAGCATAACCGATTAAAAATGTGATTTTTTTTCCTAAATTTTCAGTATTTCTAAATTTTAATTGTTATGTGAGTTAAATTAAGATGATAATTATACGAATAAAATACAAAATATTGATGGAAAGCATTAAAAGAATTCATCAAAATAGTGAAAAGTACTAAAATTGTGAAATTCTATTAATCATTTATTTACTCTTTTTCTTTTAATAAATATTTTATGCAATAGTGAAAAGTTTGACCTGTTTTTATTCGCAAAAAAATAGAGAAAAAAAGTTTGACCCGTTTTAAAATGATAAACAAGATTTCTTTTTTTTTTTTTTTTTTTGAAAAAAAAATGATAAACAAGAGGTGACAGTCAAGATCCCATCGTGTTCCATATTCAGCTTTCAGGATTTGCACAAACTCATAAGGATAACTTTCTACTTTTCTCATCTAATTTTTTTAGGATTAATTATAAAAAAAGATCCCAAATCTTACAATTAAACGACATATTTAGTAAACTACTGTTAAAAATATGAAAAAGAAAGTCCCAATTGTAGCGAGAGAAAAAATATATACTGATCGGCTCACAAATTATTTGACTCAGCTCGGAAAAAGTTCGATTTGTTTGGTTTAAGCCTAATGATGTCAACTTAAAAGCTCATCAAGCGAAACTCAGTCTAAAAATTTTAAACTTTGAGTTTTAAGCTGAGCTTCCAACCTAACCTAACAGGTTGGAATTCAGGTTAGCTCGCTTACATCTAGCAACAAATACCAGAAATTTTGTGTATGAAATTACAAGGTTTTTCCGACTTCTGATAGCAAATTGCACGCTTAGCAAACATCATCGCGCGGCAGCGAATTGGCCAACAATTAACATCAATTATTTTTTGTTACACTGAATTGATACAACTCGTCTGCAAGTTGTTCGTACTTTGCAACGGATTGATTTGATTTTGAACAACAAAGTACTGTAACCATTTGGCTTTATCCACATAATCTGTAATGATCAAGTTCTTAATTAATGTTGAATAGCTCTAAATGCTATACAAAGATTATATTTGAGAAAATTACTTATTTCAAAATATTTGTCATATTCGTGATTTCAAGAAATAATAAATATTTTTTTTATATTTACTTTTTAATTATATAATTTAATTATTCTGAAAATTTTATAATTAAAATGTGTAATTTACAATAGGGAAAATTTTTGTGAGCTAGAAGAGAATTATCCCTGTTGTGTAACGTGCAATGTTCTATTTTAAAGTTTGAGTGAAAAACACTATTAATTGAGTGCTGAAACTTTCCAAAATTTGCAATTAGGTGCCTGGAGTTGAAGGGGACTACCGGTAATCTAAATAGCACAAGTGGGCTCCGTATTTGTGTCGCTGGCGGCGGGCATGGCATGACAGAAAGCCTAGTTATCCTCACACATCAGCTTCTTCTTCTTCTTTCCCTTCATGTTTCCTTATCACTCTTCTCTCTCATCAAAACTCCACAACCACCACCTCATATATTGCTTTTAATTTCTCTATGGCACAAACAAAATTTTATTTCTTTTCCTTTACTTTCTCGTGAACAAAACAGGAAGAGAACTTTTTCTACCAAAACCTCAGATTAACTCCATAAATACCTATTCTGCTCCCTACACATCAAATCCCACAAAGTTAATCTCCTCAAGCGAGAAAATACATCGGCAAAGAGCCATTGTGTTCTATAACACAGCCTCTCTGGTGACACCAACTATAAGAGAGAAGATAAAAGGATGAGGGTGTTTGTGAAAATTCTCATATTTAATGATGGCATTTCTAACGTGTGAGGATGATGAGGCTTTCTGTCATGCCACGTTGGCTATCAATGATGCAAATATGGAGCCTACGTCCTAGTCAGTTTTCCAGTAGTCCACATCACACCTAACTGAAAAGTCCACATCAGTTCTGGACACCTAATTGCAAATTATAAGAAGCTTGACACTCTGTTTGGACACCAAAGTAGAAAAAAAAATAAAAATTCAGACACCAAATATAACGCTGTCCCTAAATCGCAAGCCATGTATTAGATTCAGCTTTTTCTGAGCTAACAAACAAAATGATTCGTCATTGTCATTAACACTGAAATGGATTTACTATTAATCATCTGCTTTAATTACATATATTAATTATTAATATAATGTTATATTAAATTATTAATGAAACATAATACACTACTTAATCATTATATTAATTATTAATGAAATGTCATATTAATTTAATTAAATTACATAATCATTTAATTTTGTCCCCGTTACACCATCTAATCCTAATATATTTTATTTGATTTAGTAATAGCACAGAAATAAAACCAAAAAGCTATACAATTAATTAAATTTTAAATACAGATCCCTGGCTAATCTATTTAAATATAAACAAAAATAAATAGTACTCGACTGTTAATATGTTTTGAAATTCCATTTCCATTCTCATTTTCATTTTGAAGGTATAAATAAATCAAGCAACTGCTAGACTACTCGAAATCGCCTAGCAAATCAACCTGATTGGGCCCTGAAACAGATCACTCGGACAGCAAACAAGCCTTGGGAGGAAACAAGAAATCTTAGAAATAGGATTCCACAAAATCAAAAACCCAATTCCATGTTCGGAAAAGTCTTACTAAATCGGTACAAAAACGACACCATGTAAAAATTATAGAAATACACCAAAGTTTTTTACTAGTATAACATTGGGCGGATTGAGTCTCCATAACATGTTTAGTTGGAAATAAGGTCAAAAAGAGATATAATAACATGAGAAGGGGAAAAAATATCAACCATATAAAATTCCTATGTACCGCAAGTGAGTTTCAATTGCTCAAGGAAAGCTTAGCAATAGGGATGGTTTTGTTGCATTAATTAATGGCGATGATAAGGAAACCAACGGATACGTACATGAGAAAAACGGGGTAAAGTGCGAGAGCCTTTCTTCTTGGGTTGACAGCGGTACTCATGAATGGATAGGCAGCCCATGAGCTCCAAGCCAATGTCACACACACCACGATCACTTTTACCAACACATTGTCCTTCAACATACAGATTAGGGCCCCAACATCAAGAGGGAATAGACAATAACCTAGAAGGCTCAGACTTTGGAAGAATATTATGTGTCCACCCTGAAAACAACAAATATGGTTATCACTTTCCAAAGTTCCCAAAACGCGACATGATAGCACCTCAGTACATTAATTTCCATTTTATACAGAAAAAATGTTAGCACAATGCGATAAGGTTTGAAGCATGATCATGCTAATGAGAGAGAGAGAGAAAGAGAGAGAGAGATCTTACCAGTAGCAACACATTCAATGTCAATATTACAGCACCAGCCGCTAGTAGCGCAAAGGCAACAGCAAAAACCTCAGACTAGGAAGCAAAATGAAAGGTGTTAGAATGCAATTTTTTTTTTTTTTTTTGGGCCTACAATAGAAAGGAAAAGCACATTACAATGCAGTAATCAACTAAGTTTTGCTCGGTACACTTGCAGTTGGAGGTCATTAGTTCAGAACCTATTCCCTCCCCTCAAACATCAAAGGAAAGATCATAATTTAATGATTGTGTAAGAATATCACAATTAATGGAAGTAGCATTGCCATAAAAAAAGAAGTACAAGAATATAAAATTTAAGTTGCAAGATCATAAACAAAGATGCAACACAAGCAATTAAATTCCACTTCATTTTGTATATTCTTCCTTGGATATATGTATCATAAAGCATATAAAGTGAAACTAATGCGAACCAGAATACTCATAAAAGCACATGCTTAAATATCTAAATTGCAAGGAAACATGGTTTATCTTATTTTAATTAGGTTTTCTTAATTTTATAATTCAAGTCTCATTGCTAATTTTCATTAGATGGATTGGTTTTTGTCATCAGTTCTTACATTGGGACTATTAATATTTTTTATTCTTATAGCAGTCCAAATCCTAACAGGTTTCAGCTAACTTTTTATTTTTTTTTCTGGTGACAACAGGGGAATAGCTCCAGCAAATTGAGAAGCTAACCAAGGGTGGTAGACCTTCGAGTAGTGGATCTTGAAAACACAGTTGGCCAGACGGATGAGAAAAACAACATCAGCCACGCAGTCTGCAGCTATGTAATTTAACTCTATAAATATGTGTGATTCAGACATCACAGACAGGTCCTGTTTAAAATATCTGTGGACATGGATACTTCATCCTGTCTTCATTCATTAGGGCCCAAAAACTGACATATTACCAGTCCTTAAAGGAACAAAAGCAAATCCTACCTCCCAAGCCAAGAGTTGATAGATACCCCCCAACTTCAACACCAAAAAAAGAGGACACAGACCAATAAGCTTTGCAAACCCACCACGCCAATTATCATCAGAATCCTCGTCATACTGCCAATGTCTGTCATACCTCATCATATTCAACTTAATACATGCTGCCACTGGCGTGCACCAAGAGATTCATAATATAAAAAGTCTATTAAATGAATCAAATATTTTTGGGGAATGAAGAACAGTTCTGAAACAATTTTAACCATTTTAGCTCTCTTCAGAATTATCTGAAGCAGAGGTACTATTGCCTACAATGTCTAAAAACACTTTTAGAGATGAGTATATACTCTTTCTGAGAATCAAAAATCCAATCCACATCTACTTGAAACCATAAAGTATCAAATTCCACAACTGCCAATTATATCACCATCCATTAGCCATGCCAGAGAAAAAAGACTCAAAGTTATTGTTTATAAATATTAATTAGAGTTCCATTCAACAAGATCAATAGATTCTGTTGCATTTATAATACCTCAAATTCTAAGTTCTTCTTGTAAGATATTTCTCAACTGTTTAAACAATGTACACGTTTACCCTGTTAGCACTAAAACTATTTGAGCTTTTGCAACCTCAGAAGATCTGTAGAAAGCTCTTTTTTCTCACTGCTTTGCTAGATCAGTAGTCTTAACCTTTCCAGGTAAAGAGTGGGCCAAAAAGAAAAGAGAAAAAACGTCACTACAAAATTGATTGGCCAAACTGACCAGTTCAATTATAGTTTTTACAAAAATGTGTGTATATTTGCATGCACATATGTTGTATAATTCATTAAAATCAAACAAACATTTGACACGATTTACACAAACCAGAACCCAGTGGCATCACGTACCACAACAAGATAATCCTGTCCTCTGATGTACACCTAAGCTAATGAAGAATTCATACCCTTTAGTGATGATCCTTTCTACTTTCATATGCACAAATAGTGTACCGTTTCATAGACAAATGTCAAACAGGAACCAAGGAATGAAAATGCAAATTTAGTTTCAAATTCCTAGTTTAGATTTAAGGTAACTTACTTGCACTAACAGCAACCTCACTTTAACATGAGAAGCTAGATTAATTGCGAACCAAAGGGCTGCATCAATTTGGTGGTTTAATAAATGTGATACTAATGAGTAAAATATCTGATACTCAATGTTCAGACTCCATGATACCACATAAGACTAAGAGGCTATAATCACTGAACATGAAATGAAGAGCTCTAAGCTGCTCAAACTGATTGCTAAAGAACAGAACATGGCATCTTATAGAGATAATTATGTTAACAAGTTAAAGAACTGATGAGCACAACTGAAACACATTGTTAAAAAAAAAAATCAAAATTCTTGCAACTTGTGTTCAAGATTGGAGGCAGATATAAAGAAATTTGAAATTATGGACATAACAAGCATGAGCTCAAGAAATCACACTTAATCCTACTAAATAAGTGCATATGAAGATCACACCTCTTCAAGTTGTACGATGACTATGAAATATGCCATTTTGCAATACATCATTCGACTTTTTTACAAGGCAAGTCATCATTCCAAGCCAGTACATGCAATTAAAAATGCCACTTGGAAAAAATGATAAATGTTCAGCACACAAAAACGCTGAGAATAACAGATGCTACATACAATTTTTGAGAACTAGACTCGGGCATGAAAGTATATGAGAACTCACCAAAGAGATCAAAGTTACTCAGGCATTAGACAAATAATAAACAAATGCATAATTATTAAAGACGCCACAGGCAGAGTTAAAGAAAAGTTCCTTCTCTGCTTCATAAAGTATGATAAAAATTTACTACCAACAAGTACAATTATCCAATTTCCAATATTGTATAACAGTTATGAGTCCTTTAATTTTCCCATAATCCACATCTCAGGAAAGCACAACAGGATTAACAGACACAACATAGGGCAGTCAAAAGAATAACAAGGCAAAACCCACAGCACCATAGGCAAAACAGTTTCAGAACCAGTTGTGCCATTGATAGCCAACATTAACATTACTTCAGTGAGGCTGTTGAAAGACCTGGCTTCCATATAACCAGTTTAAACTATACAATGAAAATGAAAAGTAGCTTGCAATTTTAACGATAGGAAAAATTAGTAAAAGAGCAACAACTAACTATTATCTTTCATATCAACAGGCAAAATTAAAAAGAGATCAAGAAAACATGAAAACCACTCACCTTCTTCACCGAAGCAGACCATGAAAGAGTAAGCCCCAAAAACACGATGAAGAAAAATGGACCCCACAGGTCCCAATCCCTCAAAGCCTTTCCTGGATCTTCTCTAAAGGGATTCGGAAACACGACCAGCTTCAAATTACTGACGATCCTTGACAGATCTCTCTTGACGGTATCCCAGACAGGCTCTGTTAACGTATTCGGAGCCGAACCGAATCCGGAGACACCAATATTAGATACAGAGTTAACCGGCGGTGGAGCTGGGGCCGAGGGAGCAGAAGGTCCAGACGACGGCTTCTGGCCGGTCTTAGGAGGTGGAGGGAGATTCGACGGGATGAATGGAGAGGAAGAGACAGGGATTCGCGGCGGGCTTGGCGGGCGAGCCGGGAGGACTGTTGCCGGGCCAGATTGAACGCTGGCGTTTATTAGGTTCTCGATCTCATCGATGTCGGACTGAGAGGACGCATGAAGAGGAATTGTGTCGCTGTGCGACATTTCCTTTTTCTCTGCGAAGTGTAGGTTTTCTTTCTCGAGAAAGTGATGGAAAATTTACGAGTGGAGTCCAGTAAAGTATCTGGAGAAGAAAATCGAAATCTCCAAGAAAGGTAGTTTGGGTTTGTTCGAATTGCTATCGCGTTGAGGTTGCGAAAGTTTCTTGTTTATTATGAGCGTTGAAACGTCGCCGTTAAGTAGCTGTTAATTTCGCAGATAAATTATAATTTGTAACTTGATCTATAGAATCACTGGTGAATTCTTTTTCTATTTCATCCCATCCGTCAAAAAGTAATTTTAACCAACAAAGAATTCTTTTTATAAAAAGCTGAAAAAAAATTTAAATTTTTTAATCTCATCGTGAAAATGGTGGCTTTCATATTTACCACAACGGTATTTTAGTGTAGTTGTTTGGGCTGTATAGAGTCCTATTGCATGTCGTTGTTTGCTTTATAAGAAACTGACATCCAGAAAAAGGCTACAACTTATGGCTGAAAGCATCAACAAAATAAAATTCAAGCTCTGATGAGGAGGTAATAAATCATCTAATGGGATATCTGAGGATAAAATCAGAATATTCATTAAGCTTTCTTTAAATTGAATTCTATGGATTTGAAGGCTAATTTGGTTCTATATTAAATTCAAAATATTTCCTTCAACTTAATTTAATAAATGACCTTTTAATTTTAATTTTATCTCAATTATATTAAATTTTTACTGAAAAAATTACTCTCTTCCATAATAAATATATATCATTTAAGGTTTTATCTACATGATTGAATAATTTATTTCACGTCATTAATTTAATTATAATAGTTTAGAAAATTGTATTCAATTGGTCTCTAGAGTACGGTTCGTCTTTTTTTTTTTTGTTTGTCTCAAAATATAATTCACTTTTTCTTTTTATAGTTAATTTTTAAATTGTCTATTATATTCTTATTTTATTTTATTTTATTTTTAATAATTTTCATTAATTTTTATTTGTTATTCTAATGTAATAATTATTCATGTGTCATTTAAGATGGATATAATATGAAAGTTAGATGAATAGAATCATATTTTTAACCATGATAATTGATATTTCTTAATATGTGTAAAAATAGAAAATTGACTAATTTTTTGGGATGATGGAGTATAAATAGTTACTTCATATTTGAAATTTCAAATCCCTTAACAAAATCATTAAATTTGTTTTAATTACAATAAATTATTGAGTCCATTAACTATATCACCCCTAATTTAATATATTCAAATATCAAATTTTAAAGAATTGAAGCAATAATTGTTTGACATATAAAAAAATAAATAAATATGAAAAAAAAAATATTACTTCTTGAAACATATTTTCTGAAAATTGGATCGAACCGACCGGTTTGACATATTTGATCAGAAATCTATTGTGGTCCTGTCATTGCATAAAAAAATTAGAGGTTAAAAAATCAATTTGAACCGGTAAAAATTGACTGAAAATCAACTAAAAATTGATGAACCGACCGATTAAAATTGATTCAATTCAAAATCTATTTTTCTATAAAATGTGGGTCTTTTTAAAATTTGGGCCTCTAACAATTGGAGCCACTGACTTTTTAGTTTTTAAACCTATTTATTTCTAAACCCAAAGTACTCATATATTAATTACAACAATTAAATTATCCAACTTTAAAACCACATTTGAAAAATAATAATATATTTTATTTTAATTATTAATCTTTTTAGAATTAAATTTAGTCATATTTTATATTTTATTTAAAATTATTTGTTAATTATTTATATTTTTATAAAAGCTAAATTTGAAACTGTTTTCTATTTACTATTAAAGTTTTTTTAAATTAATATTTTTAATTTATTTAATAAATATATTTAAAAATATTACATATAAAAATCAGGTCGAATCATATTGACATGGATTGAATTCTCCGATTCAACGAATTCTTATTTTCACTAGTCCATTGACCTGTCTGATTCTTAAAACACTATTGAAACCACAAATATAATAAATATTTTGAAATATATATAATATTTTTTACTATTTCTTTCGTTTTAACTTTTTTCCTTTTAATTTTTTTTACTTTAATAAACTAAGATCTATTTTCTATAATAGATTTATCTTTTTTGTTTTCGTGTTGTTAATTGTCTTATATTTGAAGTTTTTTTTGTCCATTCTTTGAGTGTTTATTACTAATAAAATCATGATATTTGATTTTATTTAGTTTAAGATTTTAGATATTGATTTATAGATGTAAATTTTCGATCAATAGAGATGAATAGTATAATATGTTCCTCCATGATATCACTGATGTACAATAGAGTAGCAATTCAGTTACAGAAGATATAGAGAAATTATTAATTTAACATTCAAATCAATTAAATATAAATATTTATATTTTTTTAGATCAATTCTAAGTGAGAAATTTTAATATTATATTGGAAACATCAAATACTCTATTTGTCTCATTTTATTTGCTTGTTATTCTTTTTTTAAATATCCCAAAATGTTTGTGAGGTTTTTAAATTTAGATATATAAATAATTATTTTTATGACGGTTATTAAATGAAGATTTTTATTAATATCTTAAAGCGTTAAAGATAAAAAAGGACAAAAAAAAATTTTATTGATTAAATTTTTAATATCATTATTTTATCAAATCATGCAAATAAAATGGAACGGGAGAGTATTATATTTTTAGTTTTAATTTCATTATTAAAAAGAAGATGAATTTATTTATTTCATTAAAATATCAATAAATTATTAATAGTAAAATTGTATGTATGATTTATATGTTTATTTGTAATTCTTGATATTATTATTAATAAATTATATTTAAAATACAAAATAAAAAACTCATTAATTACTCTTAATATTTTTAAATCTACAAATATTTTATTTTTCAACAAAACAATTACACCAAAAACTATATATCATACACATCAATGGACAGAGGAGTATAAAGTTATAAAATAGTATGTTTTATATTACTTAAATTATTTTAACAATTTGATGAAAAGACAAAAAAAAAAAATTTTTGAGTATTCGGAGAAAGTTCGCGCACGGATTAATTTATTGGTGGTATCTTAATTTAGGCATATTTAGTGAATAATTATAGACTTCTATTTTTCAGATTGTTGATTTTATTTTTTTCCCACAAATAATTTTAACTCATTCTTATGGATTGGTGAAAGAAAAATTGGATTTATTTTGATTTTAAAAGCGTTTAAAGGTTTTATTTGTAGAAATGCATTTTCTATTTATTTTATCATGATGAAGTTTCTGTTGTTAGATTGAAAAAAGAAATTTTGTGTTGTTTTAATGTGCATATTTATTTTATAGTCCCTAAAGTTACAGTCCATCCAATAAAGTGCTCCTTCTGTTAATTTTTAGCACTTTTGTCCTTAGTTACATGCGAAATGACCGAAATGTCCTCGTTTAAAAGGGAAACCCTTTGCCTCTCCTCTCCCTTCTCTTTCCCTTGTCTGTCACCGCTATCTTCTTCGTCCCTCTTCTTTCCTCTCCCTCTGCCGCCTCCACAACCTCCTCCACCCAACTGTTTTCGGCTTCCCAGTTTCGAGTTCCCAATTGAAGCCCTTGAGGGTATATATATTTGTCTTACAAGTTAAAAACTGAAGCCTTCTTCACTTTCTTAGGGTTTACAAGTTGCAACTGGAGTCGCATAGCTTGGGTTAAAAAGTCCGCTTTGTCTCTTCTTTTTCATATGATGATATTAACAGGATCTAATTTGTGATAAAAACAGATGCATTTCGTTGACTTCTACAACTGTAAGAATGGTATATAAATTTTTTAGATACCTTATATTCTGATTTCCTTCCTTTTTTGTTTGTTAAAATATTTCATTCTTTTGATATATTTGGGATTTGAACTGCTGAAAAATTCGAGTTATTGTAGTATATTTTATCTTAGCTTCAGTTGTTCTGTTAAGTTCTTATACTCCATTTAAGGTTTGGTAGGCATTTGGATTTTCTTTGTGAAGGTCTGTTATGCTGATTCTTTCATTATCTGGTTCATTTTTCATCCGTTAAATTCCTACTTATATAGTTCAACTCCTTTTTATTTGGTAATAGTACTGAAATTTGGTTCTATGTTTGCAGGGTCTTTCAAGGGTTAAAGGGAGGTTTGTTGTTGAAAAGGGGAAGGGTTCAAAGGAGGGAGGGCATGGAAGAGAGGGTATTTGCTGTATGGACTGCCGGGGACTGGAAAATCAAGCTTGATTGCTGCAATATTGAATTATTTGAATTTTGATTCCTGCAATTTTGAGTTGCACAGTAATTCTGATCTTAGAGAATTGCTATTTCTATTTTGCTTTGGCAAGGGTAACACTTGTCATTTAATTATTTTATCTTTCAATTGACTGCATTTTTTCAAATTGACTAACAGCAAAATGCAACAAAAATGGATGGAGGGGACCAATTTATGGATGGAAGTATAGTTTAAGAACTTTATTTTCATTTTTTGAAAGTAGTAAGACTTATGTGTGAATATTACTATAATTTAGGGATGTGTTTATATTTGTTCTTTGTTTGTATGCTATATGGTAGGTTAAGGGGTAATTTTGGTATTCGTCTTTTAACGACGCTATGGCCATAACATCGTTTGCTGGTTCCACACTCGACGTGATACAGAAAACGAACTCAAAATCTCAAGGTTTCTCCATTTGCAATCCGCGGTCATGGAAGGTAATACAGACCAAAGCAAGCCAGCTATTCAAATCCGACCTACCATCACCACAACGAAACCCAAACCAATCCCGAGACGTTTCGTCAGAAACCAAATACCAGACTCAATCCTCAACGACTCATCTCTAAACGCCGCCATCTCTCTATTACCCTCGAACTACAACTTAGAGATTCACAAGTGCGTCTGGCGAATTCGCTCCACCGGAGCCAAGCGTCTTGCTCTTCAGCTGCCGGAGGGCTTGCTTATGTACTCTCTCGTTCTCTCTGACATATTCACCGCCTTCGCCGGCATTTCCCACTGTTTCATCCTCGGCGACGTGACTTACGGTGCCTGTTGCGTAGACGACTTCTCTGCCTTGGCATTAGGTGCGGATCTTTTAATTCATTATGGTCATAGCTGTTTAGTCCCAATTGATGCTACAAAAATCCCTTGCCTTTACGTTTTCGTCGATATAAAAGTTGATGTTGAGCGTTTGATTAGTACGATTAGACTTAATTTAAGTGATAAAAAGAGTATTGTCCTTGCCGGTACTATTCAATTCGCGACGGCTATTCGAGAAGCCAAACCTGAATTGGAAGGGCTGGGCCTTTCGGTTTTGATTCCTCAATCGAAGCCCTTATCGGCCGGCGAGGTTCTAGGTTGTACGGCACCGAAAATCTCTTCGAATTCGGTTGTTGGAAGCTTGAGTGACACAGTTGTGGTGTTTGTGGCGGATGGAAGATTCCATTTGGAGGCGTTTATGATAGCTAATCCAGGGATTAAGGCGTTTAGATATGACCCGTACATGGGTAAATTGTTTTTGGAGGAGTATGATCATAAAGGAATGAAGGAGACGAGGAAAGGAGCAATAGAGAGAGCTACGGAAGCTAGGAGTTGGGGAATTGTGCTGGGTACGCTAGGAAGGCAAGGGAATCCAAGGATTTTAGATAGGTTAGAGAAGAAAATGCGAGAAAAAGGATTGTCTTATACAATTTTTTTGATGTCAGAAATTAGTCCAGTTAGGATTGCCTTATTTGAAGATTCTGTTGATGCTTGGATTCAGATTGCTTGTCCTAGACTTTCCATTGATTGGGGAGAGGCATTTAAAAAACCTCTTTTGACACCTTTTGAGGCAGAGATTGCACTTGGGGATTTGCCAGGTTGGTGGGTGGCAAAATCAGGGTGTTGTGGTGGTTGCGATTGCGGGCGTGACGATGGATTATGCTCTGCATGTACTAATGCTGGTGTAAATGATGGTGATTATCCCATGGATTACTATGCTCAAGGTGGTGGGGATTGGAATTCCTCTTATTTGAAGAAAGGAATTCGCCCTGTAAGAAAAAACGTGGCATCTTCTACTAGTAATGGTGCTGCTTTGTAACATCATTATCTTTTAGAGATTTTTTTGCAAGTATGCCAAACCTTCTGTTCTATGTTTAGAGCTTTAGTTACTTATACATTTGTTTTGGAAGAAGTGTGGAATTTTTACGTAGCTTGAACTTGAAATTCCCTCAATTTCTCAATCACGAATCAATTTGGGGAAATGAGTCGAGTTAAACGGATGGAACAATCACTGTCTTACATAGAGTATTAAGCTAAAAATATGATTTTTTATAATGTGGGCACTAAAGTTGAATCATGGTAGCTTTATTAAGTCTAGCTACTTCTTATAACTGCTACACTACAGAATAAGTAGGACTAGGGAAAAATACTAGGAGGTTTAGCTAAATTAAAATGGAAAAAAAAAAAAAAAGAGTAGCTTCTTGACATAGACAATTGGAAAGCTGCTACCTGTTCAATCTCCCTTCATGTAGTAACTCCAATTTCTGTGAAGGGAAGAAATATGCTGGTCGATATTATGCCAAGATGAATAGACAATTGGAAAGCTATTATTTTATAATACATTCATCTCTATCACCCCAAAGATTGCTTCAGCTTAAGCTGGTTCATATTTTCCTCTGTACTTTAAATAGAGAAATAAAAAAGAAGTGAACAAATGAATAGTGATTAAACTCAGTAAACCAGTTTTAAATCAATGATTGTTCCATATTGAATGCAGAAGAATTTCAGTGGATTGTTGCCCGTGGCAACAGTTCTACTGGTTAAATCCAAGTTCTAGCTTTACTTTCTAGATCATTTTCCTCTACTTCAGAAAAATATCTATCTACGGATGAACCTGATTCTGACTGGATGCTTAATCACTTCTTCATACAAGCCGCCTCCTTTATGCGTCCATTTTGTATCCAGTGCATCGTTGGAGTCTTAACAAATTTAAACTTTGAAGATTCAAATCCCATTTCCATAGTCTTCTGAACCCCTCTTGTTAACTTGCCAACTTGTATGTATACAACTGAATGGTAATTCTGAGCCCTCTCAAGAGTGAGAAATTGACAAATGTTGTAAAGCTATGCCTGTATAAAAAATGTTGCCATGAAAAGTTGTAAATACTTTTATTTTTTTTAATAAAAAACAAGTATGCTTTTGAGGAGATATTAATGTGGAGTGGATAGCACTCTAGGGCTCTCATAATGACATATTTGGGTTCCTAGAAATACGGCTGTCAATGAATCAAGTCAAACCGAAAGTGGGAAAATAAATTTTGCCCTTTAAAAGTTTGAACTGGAGCTTGTGCTCGGCTTGTCTTGTTTCGTTTATTACAATCTCAATGAGCAGGCGCGATCTTAGCTCGTTAAGCTTATTGAGTGAACTTGAGCAAGCTTTTTCACAGCCAAGCTTTGAGCTGCTCATGAGCAGTTGGACTCATTTATAGTTGTACCTAGAAGCAATTATGGAGTCGTTTTATCTTGGAACTCCTACATAACTTAGAAGCTCAAGATTACCCTTTCTGGCATGACTAACTGCATCTCAAGACACTGCTTAACAATTTTAGAGACGTGGGAATTGGTGAATCCATGATCCTTGAGAAGTTTAACTACTGAGTTCAGTCTCTCTGGGCATTCAAAACCTACCTTCTTAGTTCTTTGACACATTCAGCAGATTTAAGGGTCAATCCACATGAATTTTTGAGATATCAAAACTCTAAAATAGAAGGCATCAACCAATTTTGTGTATTATACATGACATTAAAATATATCAAAAGCAGCCTATAAATGTGAGACTATTGAGGGTTCCAATTTGAGTGTTCCTTTGACTCTAGAATAGAGGTTTTTTTTATTAGAACTGGCCCTTTATTTTAATTGCAATATGGTTGTAATAGTTTTACACTCTGCATTAGTGCAGTTACAAGGATGTCTTCTGAATGCTCATTGTTGCTAGGATAGATGCAAATTTAGAGTTTTGGTTGTGCTGTAATATTAGTTGGATATACAAGCTGAGTTAATTTAGATTGTGAGGATTTACTGGAGTTCCTATCATCTCATGACAAGCAAGGGCTATTATATAACTAGGAGTGTAAGCAAAAGTTGTTCCAATATTCAAAGATAGTATTTATTTCTCTATCAAATAAAGTGTCCCAAGATATTGTTTCTCTATGGTCATTGATAATATTTATTCTGTTCTTACCTTTTTTTATGAACTTACCTTTTGCTTCTTACAACTAACAATAATGCATCCTGACAGTTCTTTGAAAATGTTCTATTTTATGACATAAAGAGCAAATATTTCTCTTTAGTTGGCTTGCTTTTCTTGAAGCTGCAGCATTTGAAAGTATAACTTTGTTATTATATGTTGCAGAATTACCTTTGGGAAGGAGGTTCTATTTCGCCAAGATATTCAGGAACTGTGAAGCCCATTGGTGTATCAGGTATAGTGGAGTAATGAGATGAGATATGTGGGATTGCTTCCTAAATTGCAGTTTTGTAGAATTAGACAGGCTTGTCCTGAGCACTGGGTTTTTGTCTATACCTGCAGCTTTATCAGTCATATTCTAAATCAGCCAGCATCTTTAATATTTATAACATGAAGAACCCAGATGCTCTGGCCCTAAATATATATATATATATATATATAGTTTTTAGCTTAAAAAAATGCAAAATATCAATATGGATCGATGAATTAATCATAAACTAAAAACTTTTAATTGTTGAAATTTAAAAAATTTGAAGTTGTACAAATGAGGTAATGCAGCAGTTCTTATGATAATAACTATTGCTAAGTGATCTTATGGATAAAAACTAGTCCTGAACCAAAATTGGCTAGAATTAATTAAAAGGTTCCGTATAAAGAATAACGATGTAATTTATAAATTTGCTTCAAGAAGAAAATCTTGGAAAATAATAAAAGAATATATAATCACTTCCCAACCAAACCAATCTTTGGAGCTTTTCACCTTAAAACATGGAAATGACTGATTAAAACACAGATATTAACAGATTATATAGAAAGAATCATATTCATTCATGGGTCATCAAATTATGCCCCCTCTGTTACATTTTTGAATCTCAAAATTCCAAGAAATTAAAAAGAAAAAAGAATATAAATGACAAAAACAATTACCCAGTATTTAAATTGTAAAATTTAATCTAGGTAAATGTAAATATATTTAATTTAAGGTATATGGTATAATTTAGAAGGTTTAAGATTATCAGTAACGTTGAAATACTTCAACGTTTTAACCCACTTTTCTTGATTCTTCAATGCATGAACTGCAATTGTGTCTGGCCAAAACTCGTGTGAACATCCTGTGGGAGGCTCAGGATAATTATACATAGACCACTTACCATTAAACCTATTTTTAGCTTTATGCCCTTCTCTTATCCAATCCCCAAAAACTTTATCCTCTGGTCCTTCCAGATGATTTCTTGGAATTTCAGAAACCCTAATCCACTCTACGATATCCCAAGAAACCATATATCCCATTCCAGCCATATAGTGCTTAAACGGGTCCATGCTTGAACATGGAATAACATAACCATAGTACAAATCTTCCCTCGGCAATGGCTTTACAGACTCTGCTAACTTCTCTAGCCTAAAATAAACATCATCGTCTCCTTTCATCACATAATGGTAAGGAGGGTAAGGCCTATCAGCGTCGTTTAACATCTCAGGCAAGCTTGAAAAGTAGGTATAGGTTTTACCTTTGTTCATATTCTCTGTACAATTGAGAATAATAATGTCATCGTAGCGCATTATTTCAAGTGCAACCAGCACCTTCTGATCTTCCTTCGTTAGATTACAGAAAACAAACTTTATGTCAATCTTTGCACCCGCTGGAGACTGTGTTCCGTATATCATCCGTAGGAAATGGCGGCGTTGGTATTGGTCGGGAAGCGTTAAAATGCCCATTAAAATGCGAACTTCGTCTGAAGTTGAGTTAGTAGAGACCTTAGATGGAACATTATAGGCAAGAGCAGTTTTACCTAATCTCAATAAGCTATCGAATCGAACTTCGTTTATAGAAGCTAATACACAAAGGAAGAAGATGAAGAAGATAGAGGGGAGAAAGAATCTTCGCCGGTCGGGGCTTTTGTGGTTCATTGTTATAAGGTTTTTGAAGAGTTTTAGTGATCGGAGAATGGTATGGTTTGAGGCTAGCATGTGCATATGGTGGTATAGAGGATTTGAATATGAAGTGATATTAATAATTTTTTGCTTGAAAGTTTCTTAAATACAAAGTATAAGGTGGCAATTTCGTGCTATTCAGACAATCCACTTAGACTTTTATTCCTCTAAGGAAGGTGGTGTGAAAAATAACGTGTCAAGGGTGGATTTACACTTATGTCCTTGGTAAAGAGGACTTTTTATGTGTGATATCTGTAAACCCACCCAACCGAACTGAATCGATTAGTTTAATTTTTTTATTTGGCTCGATTTTAATTCAAATAGAAACGTCTAACTTATTTTTGTTTGATTCAATTTTTATTATATAAAATCGAAAAAATCTGTAAATTCTAAAATCAACCTAATTGTAATCCAGAAATTAAGGCTGTATTCGATAACGGTTTTTAAAGTAGGTTTTGTCAAACTATTAATCACTGTTTTTTATTTGTTTCGATAACATAGT
This sequence comes from Jatropha podagrica, assembly GCA_947857235.1. NCBI lineage: Eukaryota > Viridiplantae > Streptophyta > Magnoliopsida > Malpighiales > Euphorbiaceae > Jatropha > Jatropha podagrica. The sequence continues at coordinate 31,198 of CANUEP010014393.1, read as the reverse complement.
ATTTGAATTAGGTTTTAAAAGTTAATATAGCGTTTTATACAAATTTAACTTATATAACGTTTAACTTTTAGCGTTTCATGAAAAACTATTTAAATATATAATAACTAAATGCTTTAAAATAACTAACTTTGCCGAACAGACTCTATGTCAAAATTGAATAATTTTGATTTAACTGGTTTGACTCGGTATAAATCAAGTCATCCGAGTGCTAACCCCTAAATATTTAGGGCCTTTGAGTCTTTTCAACACATTGACCACTTATTTTCCTTCAACGAGGGTGCATTATGTGCATCTTATTTTCAATTTCAATACAAAAGAAGTGCAGATAATTAAGGACACTATTGATGAAGGATGGTGGAATTGAGCCTAAAAGTTGAATATAGATGAAGTAATTTGGTCAACTTGTCCGAATTTTAGGTACTTTTGCATATGCATGAACACACATAGAGTCTAATGCAAGACCTTAAGCTTAAGTATGGCTCACCGTACTTGAATAACAAGCAATACCATTGACCTCGTAATTCTCCTTTGCAGTTGCTTTATTATGATTCAAGAAACCTTTTGAGCTTTGATTGTTTTGCTTTTGTTCAAAACTTCAATTTTAATTTTATGCTTTCTATATATTGATTAGGCTGAAGTAAATCAATTTCCTAAACTGAAATTCTTTCATTTGAGATCTATATATATATATAATTTCCCAAAACCTCTTCTTCTAATAAATTTAGAGGCGAGCATTCAGTCAATTTGATAAATTTGAGTAATATTTTTTACTGAAATAAATTAATTGAATTTTTTTATTTAACCGAATTAATTTTTTAACTGAACTTAATTGAATCGTTTTATCTGAATTAATTTTGATCGTTAACTGCATCAAAGTTAAAGAAAATAAAAATTTAGTTAACTGACTGAATTTAATCGAAATAAAAATTTATCAAAATTTTTAATCACTAGTAAATCAAAATAAAAATTGAAGTATTTATTTTCTACTTAATCAAAACAACATAGTTTTGAGAGTAAATTAGTTTGATTAATACATTCAAACTAATTTTCTATAACCGAATCTTTAACTGATCACCAAAAATCTAATTTTTTGTTAATCAAACATTTAATCAAATATTTATTCACCGAATCAATTGTCTAAATTGGTCGAATTCATCAAATTGATCGAATTGACTGAACCGAATGCTCATCTCCAAATAAAATAATTTTTCAGAGTTAATCAGATGTAATATGATTAGTCTTCTTTTCTCATTTATACGTTGAATGAGAAATCTTAACTTCACATTTTTTTATTATAATAGTTTTCACTAATTTGGTAAGTAAAAAAAAGACTATAACTACTTTTATTGTATAGCCCATAATATACTTTCAGCATTTTAGATCTTGTAATGAATAAAAAAAGATTCAAAGAAATTGATATTGTGACTATCATAGTCTATTATGAAGTTTGTATATCAATTATGAAAAAATTGAAAAAGTTACTAAATGATTTGAAAAAAAAAATTAAAACAAATAAAGATGATATAATTCTTTATAAATATCATTGAGATTTTTATGTTTATATTTATTTGCACAATGCATATGATTTATGTATGAACAAATCATAAAAATTCAATTTAGCCCTTAAATTTTACGTTAGCTACCAATTAATACAAAAAAAAACTTGAGTCTATCACAGGATTGGTACTCGAAGACTTGCTATGTTTTCTCTGACTGTATGAATTGGCTGAGAAGAATCTCCCGCAGCTGTTTGGTCCTCACTCGGCTAAATGGATTTCGAGGCTGCGGAATGACTCAAGAAACAGCTTTAGTTGGTAAAAAATAATGTGAGAACCACATGATCAGTTTAAGCTAATCACGTGCTAATCATTAGGGAGAATCATTAGGCTAATCACGTGCTACTCATGCATAGCCTCACATGTAATAAGATGATCTAAGTAGGCAAAAAAAAAAAAAAAAACTGTACAAAACCTAACTAATTTTCTAAATCAATTATAAGCATCAGATTGAAAGAGAAATTCAGCTGACTACATAATAGGAATAACTCTCCTCTTAATTTTACTAGATTGATGAAAATAATTATATTTAAGAGAATTCTAATTCTAATCCTTCAATTTCTCATATAAATTAGAAGACCAACCAGACCACCACTTGATTGACCGATTATAAATTTTTTTATGTACATCCAATGTATTGAAAATATATATCCTTATATTTTGAAGCTTCTTGACATTTTGAGCATCAATTTCATGTGAAATGGCTAAAAAAAGCAAAATTATAAAATTATTATGATGGTTATTTATTTGAGAATATTTAATAATTAACCCAAGTTATAAAAAGGAAATAATTAAATTTTGAATCAATATTAAATACTAGAAATCCTTTGCAGGTTACAGAGACTGTTTCAGTACTCAAACAATCTTTCACATATCTAACTTTTGGTGGACTCATCCATCTACCTATTAGAAACCATAAGAAATTCTCTCAAATTTATCTTTGATCTATAAATTTTGTTCTGAGGTCTGTTCTTCTAGACTATCGCTTTAAGGACATTCCTGTTTAGGGTAGTGTTTGGAAGGGGAAGTGTGTTACGGATCTGAACCAATTGCCAGGCATGGGACTTGTCCCACATCGGTTGTATGGGCAATTGGTGAGGCGTTTATAGATCAAATGGGCTCTCTCCTCCTGCGTTAGTGTTTTGGGTTGAGTTCCCTTGTTGGGTCTATGACAGTTGGTATCGAGCCAATTTGAAGTAATAGTTGTTTCTTTTTGTTAATTAGAAATATAAATAGACAAAGGTTGAAAAGAGAATATAAAAAATTACAAAATAGACATAAAATAAGCAAATGCAATTCTTCAAAATGAAAAAAAGGTTAAGAAATAACAGAATGCCATGTCATCAATAAGTTTCTCCATATCATCATATAGATAGATATAGATAAATAGATATGTAAAAGGAATTTTATATATATATATATATATATTAATTTCATTTTCCTTATTTAGACTATAGGGATTAGGAACCCATATACAAATTAAAGAATAAAACAATTAAAAATAATAAAGAATCAAACCATCCCCAAATGGATTACATATGAGAAACAATCCCATAATCTGACATTCAAAACTGAAAAAAAAAAAAAATAACAACCAAAAATACATTTTTGTTGAGTATTCTCATCCAGCGGTTGATTCGGTGCACATTCCCATCAAACGGTTGAATGAGAGCACGACACATCCTTGCAGTTCTTGATAAAAGAAAATGCAGAGCAGGAAACCCTCTAATAAAACACAGGCTCCATCACCAGCAGCAGCAGAAACTTCAAAAATATAATCATGGAGACCTCAATTTGAAGCTATTACTTCTCCCTTCTAAATATTTAAGCTCCAAAGAAATCTGCCTCTCAATCTGCAGTTGCCGGCGAAAATTTTCAATAAATAACTCAGCTCGATTATCAATATCATCTTGATCTGAAGGATAGCTTATAGTTCTGTACAGCCCTTTCGAAGAAGAAGAAGGAGAAAAAAATGAATCTTCTGATTCTGCATCATCATCATCCGTACAAGCCCTTAATCCCGGTCTTCCATTAAAGCTAAGCCGGTGGTTTTTCTTCGTTGAAGAAGAAGCGCCAATCAACGAAGTCACCAGCCGCCACCGGTTGATGTCGAGATTTAGTAGGATCTTTACCTTCTTAACCGCCGTCCTAAGGCGGTTAAGTAGAGACCAGTTGGTGTCTTTCCCCATTTCAGACGATCGGGTTTGTGTTTTTCTTTCTTCGTTTGCGATGTATATATTGAGAAAAAGCAGAGTAGTGTTGTTGAAGAAGAGACTCTTTATGTTAAGTGATAAGCAAAGCAAGCGATTTATATAGGCGGTTGGTGTGGAAGTTTTCTACAAGGAAATAAACAAATACGTAAAGAAATGGATTACCGTGTAACGATTTAGCCATTTTGCATGTTAAGAAATTGACTACGGTCAAGAATTTCAAATAATTATTTTTTTGTAGGATTTAGTGACATGTGCATATTTTCTATTGGATAGAAAGCTTGGCTTTTTGTCGTGTAGGTACTTTATTGTACAGCACAGCATAATAATATTAGTATTAAATGAGATATGATACTCTCTTCTTATTGACAATGCAAACTGAAAATTTTATGTTATAGTTTTTTTTTTTAAAAAAATTTTCCCTCCGAATTTGGAGAATTTTTTTTTTTTAAAATTATGATTTTTGTTTTATCCTTATTTTGCTTCCTATTTTTAAAAGTGAAAAACTAAAAATATTTTTTTTAATTTTTTCCTCTCGTATTTTTATTTTAAATGAGTAGATTTTCTTTGGCTCATTAAATTAATGAAAAATTCTTGCTATCGAAAAAAAATTCAAATCTCATATAAATGAAAAATCAATCAGACTATATATTTATCAAATTAAATATATTTTTTGTCGGGTCATAAGTATAACCCGGTGTATTTAAGATATTATTTTTAATATTTTGAAAATATTAAATAATAAAAAATGGGAGCTATGTAAAAAGAATATAATTTTAATAGATACAAAATTTAGCTTAAAAGAATACCCACAAATTTTCTAGAAAAAAAAAAGAAAAGAATACCCACAAATTGTCCACAATTGAATTATATCAGTTGAAGAAATTATCCAGTGTATAATATATTCCGGCGGCACGCGGTTGGAGCAAATTGGAATTTGATAAATTATTACCCCATATAATTGATTTTTTCAATTTCTTTTCAATAATTAATAAGCTAAATAATGAATTTATTTTATTAATAATAAATTCATTGCATTCATTATTTTTTCAATGTAATTATATATATTTTCAATTTTTCACTCATAATAATATATAGTTATTAAAAATTAATATTATTTAAAATATTTTAAAAAAATAAAATTCTACATTCCACGTTGCGCGGGTATCAGACTAGTTAGAAATAGATTTTGAAGTAATCCAAATCCCTCATTGCCCAGTCGCTGCTGCCTAAGTTATTTGACTTGGTAATAGAAATTTCACGGTAAGTAAGTAGCCAGCTGCAACCTGCAAACGCAATTTCAAATGAAGTTCGCAACTCAGAAAGTCAAAATCAGCAAAAGAAGGAGGCCTCTTGTGGTCAATTAGACATTACTCAAACTTGGGAATCAAGCTTTTCATTTGAGCTCGAGTACCAATTGAATAATTTTTTAAACCTTTTTATCATCTCAGCTGTCTATGTTTTTCTTATTTTTAAAATTAAATGTTAATATATTATTAATTATTACTTTTTTGAATATTGATAGAGTTGGGATTGAAATGAATATAACAATGCTATTAATATTCAACATTCTTAGCATTACCTCCAATTAATTTATTTGGATAAAATTTCTAATAATGATATCCATTTATAATTCCCTCCGAATGACAGCATATGACTTAAAATATTGCATTCGTTTCAAATTTTAGTTCAACCATTTTCAATTTTAACTTAAGCATTAAAAAATGAAAAATCATATATTATATATATATATATATATATATAAGTAGTCCCTTTATAAAAGCCGTAAACCTTCTCTCCCTTTCTGCCACCTTCGCCTGCACCCCCTCCGCTATCAACATCCCCACCCCCACCATCTTCTCCTCAATCGCCTTCACCATCTCCTCCATCATTCCCACCACCATCGTCTCTGCCTCCATGTCCACCTCCACCTCCATTTCACCATCATCATGAAATTACTCTTGCACACTCACTTGCATGCAAAGTCACCGCTGCTCCTTGGGCTACACATCGACGACATTGAATCTATCGGCTTTGTCAATAAATGAATTTTCCACCTCTTTTGACATCTCTTCTCTATTAGTGTTACATTTCTCTCGCTCTTTGTAAACCCATAAAAAAGAAGGAAAAGTTGAAGATGAAAGATGATGAATCTTAAAATAGACAAGATAACAAGAAGAAACAATAATGGTTGGCACTTTTAGTTACAGTTTTTAAAAAATCAAAATTTTAATTACCATTGTTAATTGAGAAAAATGATGAACTCCATACCTTTAAAAAAATATCATCTCCTTAATTTCTCACTTCAAATTTGAGCTTTCTAATAATGTTGAACCTCAAATCTGAGTTGTGAAAATGCTAGTTGCTTCACCGGAAATAATTACTAAAAAAATTTGCAATAAATCAAATAAGGAATTGGTGGTTATGATTGTTTGCTAGTGATGGAATAAAGACAATCTAGGTCTAATGAAAGAAGAAGACGAACGTTTTCATTTTGCCATTGAAAATGTGGTCGAGGGAGACTGAGAGTGGTGTTTATCGGAGGAGGAGAGAGGAGAAAGAAAGTTATAAAGCTTATGTGGATGATGAATTGTTAATTTCTTCTAGCCAAATCAACTTTCCAGTGTAAATCATTGCTGGAAAATGATCAAAATGAGTTTTGTGTTATAAAATTAAAATTAAATTTTATGTCACAAATTAAATTTTAGAATGATAAAGTGACAACTAAATAAATCAAACATCAATAAGTAAAGCCAAGATAGCTTGGTCTACTTATTAGAGCGCACTAGATCCCACCCTCCGTGATTGCAGGATTGAATCATGGAATCAACATTTTTGGGAGGACTTTAAAAAATAATTGTTCCTTGACCCATTGGGAAAATAAATAGAAAAGAACGGTGAAGAAAATCAATCGACAAGAATGTATATATAGCATTGCTTCAACGATGCCCACGCATATATATTGCTGACCCATAAATTATTATCCATATGATTTTTAATTTCGCTAAATCAGAAAATGAAGGAAAATGCAAAAAATAAAAAACATAACTTGAAGAAGAGTTTCATAGAACCAATATTTATACCCATACCAAATAACTTGTGCTTATGTCATCCAAATTAAACGCCCTTATTGATTATTTTAATCAAAACAACTAATATCTAACGCTCTTTGTGTGTATTTATAAACTCTTAAAAAGTATAATGTGAAAGATGGATGACACCATTATTTGTATATAAATCATTTAAAATATCTTAATGTTAGATTGCATTGCTAAATCATCTGTCTCTTCAATAAATTTTAGACACAAATCAATTGCACTCTTCTATTAATCAAGTTAGGTGATCAGTACGAATTAAGTTTGATAAATATGCAAATACGAATTAAGTTTGATAAATATGTATTCACTTAATTTGATCGACTAAAATCAACAATTTCGTTAAATTGAAAATAAAAAAAAATAAAAAAGTGACACATGAAGAAATTAACCCTATGACCAATCTTTAAAACCAAATCAGGCAACTCGTATTTGTGTCATCTGAGTTAAAAGCCTTTAGCCATTTATATTGAACAAAACAACTAATATATAGCATTGTCTGTGTGTATTAATGAACCTTAGAACCTAAAAAAATATAATGTGGAAAACGAATGACACCATTATTTATATCCAAATCATTTAAAATATTTTAGTTTTGAATTATACCGCTAAATCATCTCTCCCTTCAATAAATTTTAAATACAAATCAATTACATTCTCCAGTTAATCGAGTTAGGTTATTAATAAGATTTAAGTTCGATAAATATGTATTCACGTATCTTCATCCACTTAAATCAACAATTTCGAGTTAGGTGATCAATATGAATTAATTTGTTATTTCAATCCAACGTGCGGGAGACCGAGATTTTACTTGTTTTGCAAGCTAAAGTTATCTAGGTTATTAAAAAACTTAATCACAAGTTTATTTACCAATAATAAATACAAGTTAAGTTTGATAAATATGCATTCACCTAGTTTGATTAACTCAAATCAATAATTTTGTTAAATTAAAAAAATAAAAAAAGCAAAAAATAAAAAAATGACACAAGTAAAAATTGAATATATAATGCTTTCTAATATGTGATGTTGATTTGGTGTGGAGGATAATATAGTCGTCAAGTATTGATTTTGATAAAAATATTTAATACATTAATGATAAGTCATTATTATTAATTTATTTTTTTATAGCATGAATAATTATGATTTGATTTCTCTTTAAAATTCATTTATTTTTCTTCTAATTTATTTTTCTAATACCATTCAAATTATGAGTATTTTTGTCTATATAATAATTTAGAATCACTGTAAGTCATTTAACACAGCTCTTTTGTTTTTAAGGTTACAAAGAAATTTAGATTTCTTATCGATACAACAACCCTCTAAGTTTTTTAAGTTTTTCGTTGTTTGAAAGTCAAAATAGTCAGTAACTCCCCTTAATAAAGAAACTCATTAAAGCAGTATTTCTTGCATCATCACTGTCAGAGCGAAATTTCCTTCTTCAAGTCTTCCTCATCACAGTAATCACTACCATTTCTTTCTTTACTTGCTCTAAATACACACTTACCTGTCTTTACTCAATCATAACAATGAAGTCGCCGCCGTTGCCGAAGAAGGCGGAGAATGTTATGGAGTTGTTCGGAGATGTTCGGGTGGACCACTACTACTGGCTCCGCGACGACTCTCGCTCCGATCCTGAAATCCTTTCGCACCTTGAAGCGGAAAATGCTTACACGGAGTCCGTTATGGCTGGTATATATACACTTAATTTAATTTTCCCGGGAAATTGTAACTTCAAATCATTTTCTGCATCTTTTCTTCTACTTAAACTTAATCATTGAGCATAGTTAAGTTTTCAATCGTTTGCATCTATTCTCTTCTCTACTTAAATCTGCTACTAGTAATATCTAACAGTTCATACTTAATGGAGTTCTCCTAGTCCTGCATACTGTTTTATGTGCTCTATGTTACACTCAGTGTATAGTTTGTCGTTTCGCATTTATTGTTTTGAGATTTTAATCTCATTTCTAGTCAGTTGCTTTTAGTTATAAATTGGTCTTTAAACTTTTCAAAATAGATCCATTGCACCCCTTAATTTTTCTTGAAACCTGTTGTATTTTTAATGTGTAAATTTTTGTAATCCACAAACAAGTATGATATGGTACTTCTGTGATATCATTGTATAATTTTGCTCAAAATCAATGAAACTAATGAAATATCTTGGTTTGATTTGTCCCAAACCTAACGAATTTCAACTAGTATAGATATCTTATTGGAGGACTGTAATTCCTTGAACTAGTTTAATCCATTGCTTAATCAGGAACCAAACAGTTTGAGGAGCAGCTTTTTGCTGAAATAAGAGGGCGAATCAAGGAGGATGATATATCGGTACCCAGAAGAAAAGGACCTTACTACTATTATACAAGGACTTTGGAGGATAAGGAGTATGTTCAGCATTGCAGGCGTTATATACCCAATCATGAAACTCCGCCTTCTGTCCATGATGTTATGCCAACTGGACCTAATGATCCTCCTGAGGAAGTTTTATTGGATGAGAATGTTAAGGCTCAAGGCCATGAATATTACGCCATTGATGATTTCAAGGTTAAATTAGATATTCAGAGTGAAGTATTCGTTTGTTATTTGTTCATTTATATTTAAATATTTAAAATACTTTCCAATCCATTGTTCAGGTTAGTCCAAATCATAAACTGGCTGCATATGCAGAAGACACCAAGGGAGATGAGATTGATACTCTGTATATTATTGATTTGGAGACTCAAGCTCTTGTTGAAGAGCCTCTGACTGATGTAACTTCATTTTTTGAGTGGGCTGGCAACAATTTTCTAGTTTACGTCACAATGGATGAGTTACATAGGGCCTATAAGGTATTACCATTCTATTCTATTTTAATTTTCTTATATGTAGGACTGATTGCTTCACCATTCAGAAATGGAGCATTTTCTTTTCACCTGTCTCATGTAATTGGTTCTTCTGGTACCTTCCTTCCAGTTGAGAAGGATGCCAACTATTGCTACAGTAGTGTTGTATGATTTCCTGCATCGGTTCCTCTGTGTAAAATTTTCTTATTCTATGGACCCTTGCATAATGGGAGCTTCGTGCACTGGGCTGCGCTTTATGTTTTTGCTTCTTATGGAACCATAGCCCTTTTCTTGCAATGCATCTCTTCCAAGAAAAACATATAAAAGAATTCTGTACCACCAACTGCTAAGATTGTTTCAAGTTTGAATTTAGCTCATGGCTATATTGGCATGCTTGTCATTATAATGACCCCAGAGAACACATATCTGCTTTCAGCCTTTGCATAAAATTGAATTGCATCATAAATCTTGCTTTTAGCTTCCTTTGCCAAATGAAACTCAATTAATCTTATATTTTTGGTAAAATGAATGTGGCTTTTTTTCATTTCCTAGGTGTGGCTACACAAGTTGGGAACAGATCAATCAAGTGACTCTTGCCTTTATCATGAGAAGGATGATAAATTTTGTTTGACTCTTCGAGCTTCAGAGAGCGAAAAATATTTGTTTATCACATCTGACAGCCGAAATACAAGGTTTACCTTATATATTGATGTTTCTGCGCCTGAAGATGGTGCCAAGGTTTTGGCGCCTCGGGTAGATGGCACTGATATATCAGTCAGTCATCGTGGAAATCATTTCATTATTCAGAGAAGAACTGATGAGCTATTCAATTCAGAGGTACTAGCCTGTCCAGTGAATGACATTTCTGCAACTACAGTTCTTATTCCTCACAGGAAAAGGTAATGTTGACTTCCTTATAATTCTCAGACTTTCCTTTACATTGGATAAAATGAAACATCATTTTGAGCTTGTGCTTCGCCAAGCTGTATAAGTTCATTTGTTGTTGTTTACTGGTATTTTCTGCAGTGCAGCTTCCTTCCGAATAATTTCTGGAAACTTGCATTTGCATATTCGTTTGTAAACATAACCACCCGATCAATTTATTCAGTTGTTAATGGCTCTCATTATGCTTATTAACCTATGGATCTTGTCCAGCATAAAAATTTGGGATGTACAAATCTTTGCTGACCATCTAGCTGTATATGAGCGTGAAAATGGTCTGCCCACAATAACAGTATATCGCCTTCCAGCTGTTGACGAGCCACTTACCAGCCTTAAAGGTGGTCAGCCTGTTGAGTTCATTGACCCTGTGTACTGTGTAGATGGAGAAGAATCTCAATTTTCTTCCAGCATTTTGAGGTTTAGATATAGTTCTTTGCGAACACCTTGCTCTATATATGATTATGATATGAACACAGGAACTTCTGCTCTGAAGTGGATTGAGACAGTAAGTTATGAACAATTACTTTCCACATTTTACCATCCATTTGCTTATTGTTTCAATATACACTGATGTATCTTCTTTCAAAAATCTTTTTTAACTTTAATATTTTTCAAGTATAAGGGAAATTGCCATCTGATTGTCACATGCAGTATTTCTGTATACCATTTTCAGGTCTTGGGAGGTTTTGATTCATCTAACTATGTTACTGAAAGGCAATGGGCCACAGCTTCAGATGGCACCAAGATTCCGATATCAATTGTTTATAGGAAGGATATTGTGAAACTTGATGGATCTCATCCATTGCTGCTTTATGGCTATGGTTCATATGAGGTAATATGAGAACCAGTGGAATAGTAGTTACCCTTTGTGAAAAGTAGTTTTTAACATCTGCAATAGTTGGTTCTTCATGTAGTATTTGAATATTATTTTTAAAAGAGTAACATCTCTTTGGCATATTGTTAGATATTACTTTGATGCATTGTAGTATCATCTCTGAAATGCTGGCATTTTCTAATATGAACATAGATTCTAGAAATGTGTTCATGTCATCCCAAGCTTTTTCTGTTGCAATCTGGAACACTTGAGAAAGTAACAAGTTTAGTGACTTTCAGTATGTGTATCACTTCTTTATTAAAGTTGAAAGTTCATGTTTCATGATAAATTTGCAGCTATCTTTTGTGAATACCTTACTGTAAAGAAGAATGCTTTCTGTGACTTTGTTGCTGATCTTTGGCTTTAAATTATAAGTTTGCACATAGTTGCGTCGAGGCATTGCCTTTTCTTTCTTGTGTAATTTCTTCTTATTTCACACTTGTATTTTATAATCCCATTTGAATTTGTGTGATTGAACTTTTTGTGATGGATAGATGGCCGAAGATCCCACATTCAAGTCATCAAGGATATCTTTGTTGGATCGTGGTTTTATTTATGCAATGGCTCATGTCCGTGGAGGTGGTGAAATGGGGAGGCAGTGGTATGAGGATGGGAAGTTACTGAAGAAAAAAAATACTTTCACAGATTTTATTGACTGTGCAGAGTATTTAATTGAACAGAAGTACTGTTCAAAGGAAAAACTATGTATTGAAGGTAGGAGTGCAGGGGGATTGCTTATTGGTTCTGTTCTTAATATGAGGCCTGATTTGTTCAAGGCTGCTGTTGCTGGAGTACCTTTTGTGGATGTTCTGACTACCATGCTTGATCCAAGTATACCTCTTACAACTGAAGAGTGGGAGGTATTCCTTTTTGTTTTTTCATTGTTAATGATTCTGAAATTTTTTTTTTGTATGAAAAGGCCATTTTCCTGTTGGGTGGTCTTAGGAGGAAGGAGATAGTTGTATCTCTAATTTTTTCTTGTTTTGCATCAATTGACTACTTTCAAGACTTGCATCTGTGCTATTTTAAATATTGAGACCTAGGTTTCTACTACTGCTCGAAGCTGTTTGCTATTGCATTGCATTGCATTTGATGAATCACATAAGAGATGCTTTTAGATGATGGATCATTATATTCAAAGTTCTCCATGTTTTGGCTTATATTATGTTCTTATCATATGCTGCCATGTCGTGGTTGGCTCTTTCATTTCTTGTGATAAGATAGTATGTGACGTATTACTTATTTCTAGAGTGGTTCTTATTATTCTCAGGGTTTGAACAATGGTTAGTTAGTTGTTACGATTAAGTAGTTAAACAGAGAGGGAATTATGATTCTTGGATGCTGCACAGGACTTACTTTTTCATTCCTGTTCTTGGTATGGTAACTGATCTTCTTTTCCTTGCTGCAGGAATGGGGAGATCCTCGGGAAGAGGAGTACTACCACTATATCAAGTCATATTCCCCTGTTGACAATGTGGGTACCGTAGTATCCTGAGTTCTGTCTTTTTAACCAGTATCCCATTAGCATGACGTTGGAATAGCCCTATATATAATTCTGTTGTCATGATAATAAGTTAGCTTATTCTTAGATTAGTCTCAATCTTCTTTTCTAATTTTTTTGGTCTTGTATTACACAGGTTAAGCCTCAAAATTATCCCAACATCCTTGTTACAACTGGATTACATGGTAAGTATTTAGTTATGGGCATTGACAGTTGTAGTTTGATGGTAAGTTTACATAAAACTTGGGCATAGACCCAGGTTTAAATCCCTCTCCTCCGATGCTTAAGAAAAAAAAATAAAGTTTTTTGCCACTGTGCATATTAAATTTTCTAGCAAATATGCGGAAGTTAGGATCTGGCTACCCGGTTAACATTTCCATTTTATAGCATCTTCAATCAATGATTTCTTACTGGAATGATTTTTTTAGGCAAGTTTGTCAGTGAAGGCCCTTGTGTGATGTTGGATCTAGAAAATTTGTACTAGTGGACCACACCCATCATAGTTGTCAAATTGAAATTTGAATCAAGGATTAGAGTTTTTCTTTTCTCAATTTAGAACCTAATGACTAATGTTGTTTTCAAGTTCAAAGAATCAAACTACTAAGTTAAAATTTTCCAACAAAACAAACTGAAACTATCAAGCCATTAATCTTCCTGTCCTAAGCCATATTCATTCGTCATCATTTCTAAATTCTAGCACTTCATCATCTTCATCTTCTAACATAACCATATGGTCTTGCTCTTTTGCCTCTTCTTCCCAATTTTTTTCTCGTTCTTCTTGTTCTAGCCATCCTTTATTTTAAGACTTCCTTTTTTTTTCCTCTTTCTATGTTGCTTTTCATTGGATTGTATTGATCTTCTGTCCTTTCATTTTTTTTCGTTGGTTGTCCTTTCTTTCTTGTATTAGGATGGTTTGCATGGTTGCCTCTTTTTTTGTCTTTGTTCTTTTTTTTTTTCTTTTTCACTTGGTTTATTAATCATTTGAATTTGCCGATTTGTTATGATTCTGACAATTCACCTCCAATTCTATTGATTTACATACAGTTCATGCTCAATTCTGATTCACTCACAAGATTCATACCGTTGGGCATCATAATCAACTTGAATTATATGATTATAATAGCACTGACACAAATAGGGGTAAGAGAATCATAAGAAGCATTATTTTCAACAAAAAGAAAAAAGAAACATTACAATTAATTAGGATTTGTTGTGACTTTATGAGTGATAGATTAAGAGAGGGGAAGTTTTTCCATTGGAAGAGAAATATTTAGGAAAGTGATGAAAGTAATTTTTAGGATATCATGATGGGCTTAAAACAAAAGAAAAAAAACTATAATCTATTTAAAGGAATAAATGGACCAAGTCTTTTTTAAAGTAAAATGACTAATGAGCCCAACCCACAAATTGGCGAGTTTTAAATTTAGCATAAATCAGCATAGGTAGGAAAGCAATTCGAAGCAAAGAGAAACCTATTTTCTCAAAGAATATCGGAAGAGCCAAAGGAACGGTGGCGTGGGAGGTAAGGGGAACTGGGAACCGTATTATCCCCACTTTGCATTTGTCACTTGTCATGTGGTTACTGGGCTCTAAGGCGCTTTGGAGTGTGGACTTAAAATGAAATCTCAGGTGCCTGGTTTGTGTGCATTTTGGAACATGTTAATTAATATTTGATGAAAAAGTGATTTCTTTATGAACCTTGCATTATCATGCACTTCTTAGTTATTGGGCCCACCTGCTTCTCCCCACATGCATAAGCATGGTATGCAATGGGGTACCCTTGGATGAAAATGTAGGGAGCTAATTATGGCTGTTTTTTATAATTATTATATGATAATGTATTTTAAAAACTATGAAAGTGCATATTTATTTTTAAATTACAAAAAGCCTGTGGGGGGTTGGGGGGGTTGGGGGGTTGGGGGGGAAGATGCTAATTAGGGTTCTAATTGATTTCACAGCGTTCAGTTTATGGTGAACTCTTATTGTATAGAGCAAAATATTATTTTTATTACAAATAAAAAGTAATAAGAAATTTAAACATAATTAAACTAGGAGATCTTCTTAATGATTAATTACCAATTGAAAAAATTTATTGAACTACAAGTAAAAGATAGAAAAGGGATACTTATGGAGAGAAAGAATCTTCATTTAGTTAAGTGTTTTCTTGGCCTTTAGCCAAGTACGGGAAACATATCTCAAACGAAGGAAAAGAAACTGCAATGACCTTTGACCAATTACTAGAATCTTCTCTACTCTACTCTCTCTCTCTCTCTCTCTCTCTCTCTCTCTCTCTCTCTCTCTCTCTCTCTCTCTATATATATATATATATATATATATATATATATATACTTGATTTTAATAGATAATGCTAAGCTATTGTTTTGATAGAATTTAAAAGGAAATCACCAAAATTATTTGAGAAACAAAACATAATTTTTTTTATATAAAATCAAGTATAGTCAAATGGTTTATAAACTTTAAGTTATTAAAGGATATAAAATGATCAAATAATTTGATATATATTTATTTTATATGAAATCTAAGAACTCGTTTGAAACAAATGAATTCCATAAAATTTTTTAGAATTCATTTGAAAATCTAAAATTTTATGTTTGGATTTAAATTTTGTGAATTGAATTCTATAGAATTATGTTAGTTTAGTTCAAATTCTATTAAATTGTCAAAATATGTAAATGAATTTCACATAATAACCCATCAATATTTAGATTGACTAACTGCTCTTTCACCTAAAATATTATTGACTGAAATGCCTCTATTTATTTTTTCTAGTATTTTTTTCTTAAAAAGTATAAAGTTACTATTGTATAGGACTATAATTATACATTAAATCCAAATAAATTTTTAATTTTGAATATATTTTAATTTATTAATAAAAATAAAATTTAAACATTTGCAAAGACTTAAAATTTTAAATTTTAAAATTTAATTAATTAATTATAATGAAATATGAGTAATTTATTTATATTAGTATTTTTTAAAACTATTATGTCAATGTTTTTTTAAGAAATAAATACAAATGAATTTTTATTTAAGTATTATTCCAAACATAATTTTATACAATTCAATTTAATTTCTTATTTTAAATTGTAGTATACTAAATATGACAAATTCATTTGCAAATAATTCCACTTGAAATTTATTTACAAATAAATTTGATAATTATAATTCATTTATTCCAAACGGTACCTAAAAAAATAATTACTAAATTGATTTGAAAAGTAAAATAGATTTTTAGTGAGAGATAACCAAGTTTCGTTAAGTAGTTTTAATAAATGGATTTCAGCAAAACTAATATTCCTTTTTGTTATTACAGTAAATAGATAAATATGAATATATTGCTTAAAGAAATATAAATTTCAAAATTATGAACAAATTTATGAATATATAATTAATTAGTTGTTTAAAAATATAAACTTATGACATTGAAGAAAATAGAATGCATAAGAACACTAAAATAAAATACTAAGAACTTATATAGCAACATAGATGTCACATCAACTCCCACTGTAAGACATTACATATCGTCCGTAATATACTTAATAAGTACTAAATGATTATTAACACATGCTAAATATACTACAAGGGACTTAAAATTTTTTTCTTTTATTCATTCATAATTTGTAATAACAGATAAAATATAGTGATTAAAATAAATTCAAAAACCTTCTTTGAATTCTTACAAATACTGTAAGAAAAATGTCTTATTAATAATTCACTAACTACATGAAATATAATTGCTATTAAATAAAATAAAATATTTAAATCAATAAAATTACTCAAACCAATTGTATTTACAAAGCAAGAATATTTCTATAACCCATAAGCCCATGAAATGCAGTTTCATACTGGATCATTGTCATTTTTCATAATTAAGTAAACCATGGTATAAATACATAAGGATATCTAAATACAATATCATACTTTATGCTTTAATTAAAACTTCATATATATATATATATATGCTCAATTAAATAATTTTTCTATTAATGCTATATTATATATCATACAATAATTCCAAATAAATATTATAATAAAAAATTAAAAGGGCAGCTTCTGGTTTTCCCTTTTATTTTTTTGCGATAATACAAAAAACACTATCGTTAAACAAAATTGTTTAGTGGTGCTAATTTATATATTTAACAATAAATACATAATTTTTCTAATATTAATATATTAATTGCACATAAAATTTCTTATTAAAAATACTATTTATATACTCATATTTGAAGTCTCAATTGTCTCAAAACTCAGTTATTAATTTATAAGAAACTATTTGACATTAGTAATAGCAGTGAAAATGCTTAAATTAAAATCCAAAAATTACCCATATAAATTGATAGAATATCATCAATATTATTTCCATAAAACATACATCAATAATTCAATAATATTTCAATTAGTTTCAGCAATCTAGATAGACTCAATCTGAAGGGTCATCAGTATCTAATGTACACATCTAGATCTATAATCTACGACCTCAATCTATGATTTTTATCTCAATAGAAGAAGGAGCAATCTACAACCTCATTCAAAAGGGAGAAATCTCCAACATCATTATAAATGGAGAAATCTATAACCTCAAAATGGAGGGAGCAATAACAATCACAGTATCAACTTCAACAAATCAAGTGATACCAGCAGATAATAATCATATCAATCACAATATTAACTCCAACAAATAAAGTGATATTGGAAGGCAATAACCATGTCTATCAATTGTTATGAGATTATAAATTATTTCATTCATATATCAATATCAAAATCATATTGGCAACATTTCATTTCATAACACTACTAAAAATATCCAATCATAGTCACCATTCAAATATTAATTAATAGGTAGCTAATAATCATCCTTTTCATAAAATAGAATATCAATCAATTCATAAGAATTATTTAAAACTCATGTTCTATCAAATAACATCCATTTTCTTTAAAAATCCATAAACATAGTATATCAATCACTCATTTAATAAAATATCAAAAATTAAGAATATTTAACTTAGTTAAATAAAAGGTTAATATTTTACTAACCTGATTTATGAAGCTACATTAGCTTTTCCTTCTTATTTACTAACTCTATTACATTTTTATGATTTATCTTAACCTATAAACAAGTTATACAATAATTTCAGTTCTTTATTTTTACTCTTTATTAATGTATGAGTTCTTCTTATTCTTATTTTCTTTTAGTTTATGTTTGCGTTTCTTTTTACTAAATGTCATAAACTTATATTCTTAATCAAATCAATTGATTTAAATCTTTCATGAATTTATTTATCATTTCAATTCCATATATCTTTTTAACACATAATTAAATTTATTATTTACTTTATTAGTTAAATAATTCATTTGGTTTACTTTACTTTCATTTATTAAACTATACTTTGTAAATCATTTGACTAAATTAAATTTTATATAAGAGATTACATTTTATTTCTCAATTAACTTTGGTAATTTCTTTTTAATTATAATATATAACAATTGCTTAATTTGTTCATTAAAATCAAATTTACATACATCTTATTTATTTTATCAACTAAATATAAAATTCTAACTTCTCAATTAAATACAATTCAATTTGCATTTATTTAATTAATTTATTCATTTCTCATTTTATATCCTTATCAAGTAAGACAATTTGAAATTTTATGTAATAATTTAAATCTTAAATAAAATTTCCTTTTTCTAATAAAATTTTAGCAACACTCCCTTTATAATTTAATTTGTCCATTTTTCACATATTTTGCAATTGCAATAATACACATAGCCCAGCCATGGCAATGCACCATCATTCCAATCAGCCATAAGCAATATCTTTAAATCACATTTTCAATATTTATTATGTCTTAGATTGACTTATTTATAAGTTAACAATCTAAATTTTAAATTACATAATTAACCAACTCTTGTCATTTATAATTCATGATTTATAATTTGTTAATTTCTCCGGGGTTCAATTGTGCTATCTAATTTATACAACTAACTTCCATATATTTCTCTTTAATCAAAATTGCTCAATTATTTCTCAATTTGAAATGTACACTGAAATTAAAGAACTGAAACCTAAAATATACCTATCAAAAATGGGACTTGGGATTTGGATTCAGGGTGCGAAATGCAATATTTTACCTCTTGGTGGTCTCGCGAAATTTTGCCTCTTCGTGGTCTCGCCAGAGACCGCCGTCGCCGCCGTTAGTACCGCCACACACGATAGCCGAAAAATCGACTTCACCAGAATTGAGAAACGTTCGGAGCTCCTGACTTAAATTTTCACGGAGAGTCCAATTTTTAGGTCAATTCCTCCATCAGTAACCCAATTCATCAAAATCCCCAAATTCATTCAAACTGGAAACCTAAATTAAAATCCTTCTAAGTCTCTCAACAACAATCTCAAATCAAGGAAATAATAAGATTAAGACACTAAGTGACAAGCTCGACCCAACTGAGCTTGAAGGAGCTGCCGACGAGCCGAGAAAGGCGACTGTCGAACAAACAGCAGTGTCCCAGAGGGGAAGTTCGCAGTTGCTAAGGTTCGCTGCACTAGAAGAAGACCGGAAAGATGTCCAGGGCCACGAGGAAAGCCAGTCGCCACTCCAGCTCCGTCGATCGGCGGTCGAAGAAGATTAGACAAGGCTGAGCAAGGGTGGCGTCGGGTAACAGCGAGAGAGAGAAGGAGAATCGCGAGAGAGACAGAGGGGGCGAGAGAGAGAGACGAAGGTTTCTATATTTTTTAAGGTAAAATTATTATTTCATCCCTGAGTTTTTATCAAATTAATAACTTCGTTCATGTATTTTGGTTAAATTATACGGACGTCCCTAAAGTTTGATTCCGTCTAATAATCTAGTCCTTCCGTCCAAAAAGGGCTGATTTTCCGTTAATTTTACATTAAAATGACAAAAAAAGCCTTAGGGAAAATTATTATTTCATCCTTGAGTTTTTATCAAATTAATAACTTCGTTCATGTATTTTGGTCAAATTATTCGGACGTCCCTAAGGTTTGGTTCCGTCCAACAATCTAGTCCTTTCGTCCAAAAAGGGCTGATTTTCCGTTAATTTTACATTAAAATGACAAAAAAAGCCTTAGGGAAAATTATTATTTCATCCTTGAGTTTTTATCAAATTAATAACTTCGTTCATGTATTTTGGTCAAATTATTCGGATGTCCCTAAGGTTTGGTTCCGTCCAACAATCTAGTCCTTCCGTCCAACAATCTAGTCCTTCTGTCCAAAAAGGGCTGATTTTCCGTTAATTTTACATTAAAATGACAAAAAAAGCCTTATTGTGGGACCCACAAATTAACAAAAATCAAATTTATAAAATCTCAAAATCCTCTCTCCAAGTTGCAAAAGCAACAGCCTTCCTCCCATCCTCTCTAGTTAATTTTTCGACCTCTAAACAGTCGACGTAAGGTGATTGTCAAACTTTCAGCCGCTATTAATCACATCATTGGCCTTCCTTCCACTAGTCGAAGCCTTTACAACGCCAGTCGAGGCTCTCCTTCTTGCAGTGCCACCATGCCTTCCAATCTGCTTCTTGCGAGTTCCAGCGATATGAGTGGTAGTAACAAGGATGTTGAGAGGCACCTTTCGACACCGACCTTGCATGGCCCTTCGGAGACATACCCGGCCCCAACCGCGAATGATATTCGAGATACCGTATATGATCTGCGTTGTCATTGAGATCTAATTTTGCAACAATCAAAGGCGTAGTGGTATGATATTTATTAATATTTTGAAAATTACAAACTACTTATCAATTAATTCTAGTGATGTCTCTTGCATTTGTTCTTTTTAGCAATGACTTTTGGGCAATTTATGTAATTGCCAGTAGTTTCATGATGTCTTTTCTGTTGTGTTTTCGTTTTCCATTTGATGGGTCAGGAAATTACAGTAGCACAAATGCATTGAAGTTGAACCCCAAAGAAAACTATAACTAGACATTCCTCTTTTTTCAACTATAATTAATTGTTTTCTTTGTTTTTCTCCCTTTTTTAGTTTTTTTTTTATACACAAGAAAATCATTGATTCAAGAATCCAAATTTACAATAGAAGGAAGAGACAGATTGTTGTGATGACTCGATGATTGTTGGACATATGGTAGTTTTGTTAGAAGCACTCATGGATTTTAGTCTCTAGTTCCATACTCTATTGATTATTAGCTATGTGGCTGTGTTGCCTTTGAAATTGATAAGCCTTCCTCACTTAGCATTGGTTGAATTTGGACCTGGCTTCTAATTAGCAAGGAAGAAGCGAAAAAGAATATGTAACCGTTTGTATTTTGTGGTTCCCACAATAAGGGTCTTTTTTGTCTTTTCAATGTAAAATTAACAGAAAATCAGTCCTTTTTGGATGAAAGGACTGGATTGTTGGACGGAATTAAATCTTAAGGACGTCTGAATAATTTGACCAAAATACATGAACGAAGTTATTAATTTGATAAAAACTCATGGATGAAATAACTAAGGCTTTTTTTGTCATTTTAATGTAAAATTAACGGAAAATCAGCCATTTTTGGACGGAAGGACTAGATTGTTAAACGGAACCAAACCTTAGGGCCGTCCGAATAATTTGACCAAAATACATGAACGAAGTTATTAATTTGATAAAAACTCAGGGATGAACTAATAATTTTCCCATTTTTTAATTATTCTTCTTCTTCTTTTCCTATTTGTCTTCTTCTATACACTTCCTTTTCATTCATTTTTCTCTTTTTTTTTTATAAATATGTATATATTATGATCATAATACCACTAATATTTACTAGTTCATACCATGATATATTATCACTAAACATTGTAAGATAATTTCACTAATTATTATTTATCAATTCTTATTTCACAAATAAATATGAAATATATTTTCAATCAGTACGTTAATAATTAATTTTTAATAGCTATTAAGAATAACCGATCAAACTTTAATTTAATCCACCAACAAATAAAGAATAAAATTACAAAAATCATTTTACGAAATTTATAAAATCGGAGTGTTGCAATAGAACTAAGAACAAAGAATTAAAGTATATTGTGTAATTTAATTATAAGTTGGGAACCACAGAAATTGGTTAAGAGTCAATAAATAGAGAAGAAAGGCTAAGGAAATCTTCCAATATAGGTTAATACAATATTAACTTCATATTTTAATTTAAGTTAAAATGAATTTGATTTCACTCTAATTTTATAAAGTATTTTATGTTTCAAAAAGGAAATATTGAATGATTTTATGAATTTTGAAAGAGAAGAAGTATGATTTGATATGTTATGATTTTATTTATGACATCAAAAATCTATTTATATGGGAAGGTGAATGTTGCTTACTTATTATTTGTTGTTGAGGGATAGCCGTGATTAAATGTTTTTGGAAGTGTTTATGAAATGAAAAGTTACCCAATATATTTTTATTAAAAATTATGACTGATTGAATATGGATATCATTATCAAATCATATATGATTTATATTTTATGATATCTATAAGTAAAATAAAGAAAGAGTAAGTTAGATGGGAAATGTTATGAATAAGCATAAGTTTTTGAGCTCTGTTACATTTAGTGTGAATTTGTTGTGTGATTTGATTTCTTTTATAAGATAAGCATGTTTGGTATAATGATGTCACTCTGATTATCTAAATATGAGCTATAATTATATGTTAGGTTCTGAATGCCTTCTAATTTGAGTAGATACCCTCTATCTATTTTTGTTTAGGCTCTGAATGCCCTTCTAATTCTGTTGACATATAAAGCCTATCTAATTCTATTTCTAAAATCTCATCTATTTCATTTTCTCTTAAGTATAGACAAACCCCTTAATAAAATATATGTTTTTAAGAAAATTAAGCTAATAAGTTATATTATATAATTTTGGTTTACTGTATATTCTTAATTCTAAGAATGTGTGATTATGGTAATAAGTGAATTTTTTTTTGTATGTTAATTTGAATTTTGTATGTTAATTTGAACATTGGTTTTAAATAAATAGAATGTTTAAGTTAATAATAAATATTTAATGTAATGATAATTATGATTATTAATGTCTTGTTTATAAATGTTTTATAACTATGAAAATTTATTTTCGGATTCATATTTTAAAATCATCATTTGATTTAATATATAAATAGCACCACTGAGTTATATGTTTAGCGCGATGAAGTTTTTCATGCGCAGATTAGAGATAGTACAGATTAAGGTAATTAAGCATTCTAGCATCAGAGGAGGAGGACATCCTTTAAGACATTTGAGTGTAAGTATTTTAATATCTTGGCATGGAAATTTAATTTGATGAGGGCATAAGTGGTAGTTTGGGATTTAAGATTTAATACTAAACTTAATTTAGAGTTTTAATAAATAGACTATTATAAAATTTAATTGATTATTTAGTTTTGTTTTTGAAAATTCCACAAAGAGACCAATGTTTTAAATTTAAATACTTTTTTGCAAATGTAGTTTGATATATAAGAAAAAGATGTTATTCTATAGGGTTTTGTTTTAATAATTGTTGTTGATAAATATATTCATCTGTATCATAGAATTAATAAGTTATTATAAAAAAATGTTCACTGACATTTCTAAATGTAATAAGATATTTATCATTTTCTTTAATAATATGATTTCTTAATTAGATACTATATCAAGTTATTAATTAAATCAGTCTTTATTTTTAGCACAAAATGTGACATTTATTATCTAATCTTATAAGAACAAATAGGGGGCGTTACATGAATGCTTACCCCTATATCAAAACCCTTACCCCTTCCACTATAACGTGAGCTGAGAATAGAAAATGAGACTAGGGTTTTTTTTCTTTTGCATTTGAGTCACCTTTGTTAATGGCTTCTTCAAGTGTCAATGACAATGGTTTTTGGAAGGAAGATTCATCAACACCTACTGCAAGTGTGGGAAGAGGGTCAGAGACAGCAAGGAACTAGAATATATTATACTGCTATTGTCAAAATAATATGTGCGACTCATTCTTGGGTTGGTGTAAATCTGTTGAATATGCGAATAGTAATGAATGTGTTGATTCTTGGGGAAGGTAAAGAAACATTTGCAGTAAGTTAAGAGAATTGAAAAAGGAAATAATATGGCTACACCATTAAGTGATTAAGCTTGCTGGGAAGATAGAATTTGTGGTTGGATCTTTAAGGATATTTGTTGCTGCATGTTGATTTTGTATTTCCTTTGTTTTGATCTTAACAATAGTGTTGATAGGGAAACTAGGCTAGTAATGGTTTATGGGATAGTTAGGCACTGTAATGTTGATGTGTTGATCTTTATATTATGGTAAATCCTTGAAATGAAAATATTAACTTTCTACTAATTTTTGTGAAAATTCATTTATGTTATCGAATACTTCATGATATATAATGTCTTCTTAGTAAGTGTAAAAAATATGTTGCAAAAAATAGACTCATAGCACTCATTAATTTAAATTGAACTTTATTAATAGTGGAAACTTGTAAATGACATTTTCACAAAAATATAATTGTAGGTAATAAAGAAATCTATCAATTACAAATAAAATATAACAGTATCTAATCAATGTATTTGCCGATTACATCCTCACATCTAACCAAAATACAGCCTGCCGATTACATTAAAAGTAACCAACTACACATTTACAAAATCCCCTTTTCTTCACAACAAAATCACAAATTTAGCAAAACACAATATCTGACAGTTCCAATTTTTGTGGCTTGGGCACTCAGTTGAGCTTCTCCTTTTCGATGTTTAACTCATGCTTAGCATGATATTGTCTGCTTTGGGCTGAACTCACTCAGGCTCGCATAGTTTTGTTCTTGGACTAGAATCCACTCAATAGGCCAAAAGGCCTCTTGCTAGTCTAAGGGCCGCTCATTCTTATATATTTTACTTACACTTTGTGCTTAGCCAATATGAAATTCACCTAAGATAAACTAACACCTCAAGTTAGCACCTTATCTAGTGTGAATGTTATAGTTTTAATCATAAATATGGTTCCATCATTCAACCTAGAAGCATGAATTCTAAATTGTCACGACCCGTTTCCACAGTCTAGACCGACACTAAGGTCTAGATAAATTTAAGGTCATTGAGACCCTAGTAAGTCTAGAACATTGTTTATCAATCGACAAACCTAGTAGATATATTTCAATAAGACAAGCCTAGTGAAAACATTCAATTAAACGATTCAATATAGTAATAACAATCCAAACCATTTCAAAGGCTCTAATTCAAATACAGATATCCACACATAACAACTGACTTAATAATCTTACAACTGTGTAGTTCAAATGACATATAATATAGAATTAGTTCTCATATAACCACCAATATAGAATTAGTTCTCATATAATTGCTGAAAATAAATATTTCATTTCTTGCTTTGAAGTGAATTTACTTGGAAAAATTTAAATAAAAATTGTGTGAGTTTTTCAACTCAGAAATGACCCGAAAATTTATTTTCAAAAGTTTTTCATTTAAAAATCTAAATATTAATCTTAGCCGATTACATTTTAGGATATTATTGGATTTAAAAATTTATAAAATTATGCTTTTTAAGATATTTAAACAAGTCCAATAATAAATACCTTATTGTTAAAACCAAACCTAAAGAGTCAATTAAATATTGGAAAATAAATTAAAATCAAACAAAATCACGATTGGACTGAACCAAACCCGATTCGAACCAAATCTTTCACAAAAACCTAAACAAAAATTCTCTAAAAGCCTCTCTCCCTATTTGCACCGACTCAGCTCCTCCCCCTTCATTTCTTTTTCGTTTTTCCGATCGCCTGAGACCACCGCCCTCTGCCACCGCCTTCCTGCCGCGGTCGCCTCCTTTCCACGCGTCTCCGTTCTCTCTTTCTCTCTCTCCTTTCGTTTCTGGTGAACGCAACAGCCGCAGGTAGCTGCGATTTCACTCTCGATCGAGACAGTCGCGTCTCCGGGGTTCCTTTGGTTTTCCAGCGACTCCAGCTTCCTTCTCGTGGCAGCGCTGCTCGGTTTTGCTCTCTCCCTTCCCGTTCTGGCTGAGGCAGCAAGCTGGCGGAGCTGCGATTGTGACTTGCGATCGGTACAGTCGCGTTGCCTGCTTTCTTTGGTTTTTCCGGTGAGATCAGCCTCAAGCTGGTGAGCCTAAGCCTTCTCTCGTCGCCAGCGGCCCTTGATCCTCCATTGCCTTCTCCTCCGGACAAGCTAGCGCCAACAGAACTGGATTTTGAGCGTTGGAGCTTCTGCCGGTCATTTTAACCGGAAAATTCATTTTCCGACGCTATTTTTTTTTTAACTAGGCAATTAATTTCTAACCATTTACGATGTATTTATAAATTCTTTCAATTTTATTTAAAGTGTGTGATGAATAAAGTAATATTGGTATAGGAATGTACATTTCTAGCTACTGCCTACGTGATTTACTTAGGAATTTTAATGATCATTGCTATTGGGAACTATTGTTTGGGCTTCTTGATGAGGTTGAGTGGGTTTTCATGTTTACACAAAGTTTTTGTGAGGAAATAAGATTTTTCTTGAAATGGCAGCAACTATTTTTAATTATTCCTTCAAATTATTGCTTGATATAGTATACAAGAGGTTGTGAGTTTAATTTTTGCGAGGGATTGGCTAGTTGGTGTGTATTCCAGGATTTTAGTATACAAGAACTTTGAATTTTCTTGAAATGGCAGCAATTATTTTGAGATCTTGTGTTGTAGAAAGATATTCAAGTTTCTGTATTGGTCGATGTATAGATGTTTATTTATATTCGATGGACGATGTAAATGGGTTCGTTAGCTAAGATTAGATTTGGTAAAGACGATGATTTGTGGATCATTAAATGGAATTATGAAATCTTAGTTTATAATGATGGAAATGAAAGAGTTTAAAAACTATAGTTGTATATGATTATTAAAGGTATATATATTTGGATAGTTGTATTAATAAGATGTGAAGTTTAAGCAAATATCAATTTCCATTTGTTTATTTGTTTATTTAGTTTTTCATTTATTTGCTTAACCTTAGTTAGTAAAGATGAAGTTTTTGGATTGACAATTACATGTTTATATTTTTATTTTGGATTGAGAAAGAGAAAAATTAAATTTGCTTGATTGCCCGACGGATGGGCTGTGTGGATTTTGTTTGTTTTATTTCATTATTTGGTGTTTGATTTTGTTTGTTCTATTTCATTATATGGTGCAGAGAAAATGGGAGACAGTGATTTGAAGACATGGGTATCTGATAAGTTAATGTCATTGCTGGGCTATTCGCAGAATACAGTTGTTCAGTACATAATCGGCTTATGTGAGTCAGTTCTGCGCTATTTATGTCATATAAAGAATGATTTTGATTTATAATATGTTAAATGTGTTGAATTAAACAAAATACGGTTTTGTACTTTGTGCAACTAAGGTTTTAGTGTATAATATGTAGAATCGATTGAGTTTGTGCTTAATCTTACTTCCATGCAGCTAAACAAGCAAATTCGGCAGCTGATATAATGGGTAAGCTTGCGGAATTTGGATTTTCATCATCAACAGAAACCCGTGCTTTTGCTGAACAACTTTTTTCTAGAGTACCTCATAAACAATCTGGTTTAAGTGTGAGTTCTTAGTTGATGAATGATGATGGACTTGTTAGTTTGGGTAATGGCTTATGGCATGTTAAATTGCATGGTTAATTAACCAAGACGTATCTATGCTTTTCCCTCCAGCTTTATCAAAAGCAAGAAAGGGAAGCTGCTATGTTGGCGAGAAAACAGAAGAGTTACACAATTTTGGATGCTGCTGATGATGATGATACCAATAATGGTGTTGCTAGTGTTTCTAATAACAAATCATCAGTTTCAGCTGCTTTTGAGCCTAGAAGAGCTGATACACACAAGAAAAGATTTAGGAAGAAGATTGGCAGTGAAGAGGATGAAGAAGATGAGGCAAATTGTTATTCTTTTGTTCATTTCTTATAGTAAGTTGTTGGACAGTGCTGCTTTAACATCAACCATTTTTTACTTTTTGATACCAATGAAATGATGCAGTTGCTCAAACAAGAAGAAGAGAGGCATGTTAGACAGCGGACTTCTCAGGATGAAGATGATGGTTCTGAGGTATTCTGCAATTCTCAGAATTTGAAATAAAGAAAGCTATTCCATGCCTTTAAGTAGCTAGATACTCATAATCTATAATGGGTTCTATTTTTATTAATCACCTTGGTCACAAGTACTTGAATTAAGTATGTAATTAGCTGCGTATTTAGGTTTGTTGTTTGTTAGGTTCCGGAAAATTTAAATATGGCGTTTATATCTTTCTGCTTGCAGTCTGAGGAGGAAAGATTGCGTGATCAAAGAGAAAGGGAGCAATTAGAACAAAATATAAGAGAACGTGATGCTGCAGGGACTCGGAAGGTACACATTTACCTTTAATGATCTAAATTGGCATTTCCTTTTCATATTCTATTACTATGAGTTACGGAGACTTGCTATTACTCTCATAATCTTTTATGCAAAGAATTGTAATTTTGTTAAAACAATCTTGTGTCAAATGCAACCTTGAAACATTTTTCTGGATTTTGACGTATATGTGTAAAATGACTGGATTAGTACTGATTCTATGACTGGCCCACTTGACATGGGATAAACTTCACTAGAATAACCTGTATTGTGGAATGGGCTTAATTCCTGCCAACAAATCATATTCTTGAACACGTTTAGTTTTATCTCACTGATATTGTCATTTTGGTCTATTTTTAACAGCTAATAGAGCCAAAGTTAACAAAAAAGGAGGCAGGTATAACATCTTAAATGTCATGTAAACAAATCACACTCTTAAGAATCCTTTTTAATTCATTTGAATTAAGTTATATTTTGTCTCCATTACCCCTTCTCTTTTGCGGCTTTTGATGCTATAGAAGAAGAAATTCGAAGATCACATGCTTTGGAGGAAGATGGCATTGATACTTTGAGGTGTGTGCTTTAGTAATTGTTGCTCTCTTTACTTTCTTTTTTGTGTTCGCACTTTTTAATGAGTGAGCAGCTCTAATCCTATTCCTCATCTTGGATTCAGAAAAGTGTCAAGACAAGAATATCTGAAGAAACGGGAGCAAAAGAAATTGGAAGAACTCAGGTATCTTAAATTAAAATCTAGCTGTCACCTAACTTACAAGTTTTCTGTTGTCTTGTTTTAGTCATTCTACTTATGAACTGGATTGTTGGATCCTTAACATGAAAAAGAAAACAAAGGGAACGTACTTGAGGTGATTATTTGAAAAAATTTGGAATGTCTAGGTGCAAATCATGGTTGTCAAAAGAAATCCATTCATAATAAAGCATCATCAAATATTAAAATGAAGATAAATAACCACTAGCAGTGTAAGTCGGGAAAACATGAAAGATTCAAGAGTGTGAATAAATCAAGTAACAGTTTAATGTTCGTACGTCAGTCATCAAAAGAAAGTAAAGGTACAAAGTTCATGTTGAGACTGAGAAGGGTGGAAATGGAGGAACAAAGATGAAAAAGAAAGACGACAGGGACATCAAACAATTGGGCAGAGAAGAAAAGACGAAAAAATCAGGACAGTAAGAAGGAAAAAAGAAAAAGATGAAGAAGCAGACATAAGGATTGGCCTGGAGAAAGTGGTGGGTGCCTTAGATGCATGACAAAGGCATAACACATTAGAAGAAGGAGAAGAAGGGCTGTATGAGGATGGCTATGCATGGTTCCTGAGGGAGCTGAATCAAACCGCAGAAATGAAATAAATTAGAACTGAAAACAACTGTTTTATAAGAATTGAAACCGGAACTGGAATAAAAAAAATTCGTGTTGGTTTTGGTTCTGATTCTTACTAAGATTCGAATTGGAATTGAACCGAAATCATACCGGACCCAAACTGAACTAGAACCAAACTAAAGAACCAATTAATAAATATGTAGTTATTAATTTTTTGATTTCTTATTTAATTTAGAACTTCAGAACAAATATTATTTTTATTATTTAAATAAAAAAATATATATATTATTTACTAATAAGTATTAAGGTGATGTGAGATTATATGTGTAATTTATTGGAATACTCTTTATTAATTAACAATGAATTTGATATTTAGGGAGGAAACTTGAATCCAAATCAATTTTTAATTTAAACATGCACTTTTACTATATAAGCTTTTTTATATTATAACCTACAAATTAGTAAACAATATTACTTCTGCATATATATATATATATATATATATATATATATATATATATATATATATATGCCAATTAATCATGTAACTGCATTAGTATTCTAATGGTGTTTTAATTGTAGCTTTCTAATGATATTTTGTGTTATTATCATATTTAATTCTATAATTACAATGGTTCTACTTATAAATAATATTTTAATAGCACTATAATTAATTGTAACATTTCTACTTACATGCATACTT
Organism: Jatropha podagrica; assembly: GCA_947857235.1. Lineage (NCBI taxonomy): Eukaryota > Viridiplantae > Streptophyta > Magnoliopsida > Malpighiales > Euphorbiaceae > Jatropha > Jatropha podagrica. Next base: position 790 of record CANUEP010014393.1, on the reverse strand, counting down.
AATATTATTACAACAAAAAAATTTGATAATAGTATAATTATTTTCTTTCTAATAGCTAGTAATGATAATTTTAATAATATTATAATTGTTGCCTTTCTAATAATTAGTAATAATAGTATATTGTTAATGATAATATGGTTACTAATAGTTATAATTAATAACTAACCCTTAACAATCAAAACTACGTAGGTTTTGTACTTGAGCTCAAGTTAACCAACATCGAAACTGCATCACTTCAGTGTAGGGTTTTAAAACAAAGATATTATCAGTAAGTGGTGACACATTTTCGCTATTTTATTTGACAATAATGTTAAATTCCATTATTTTTAAAGACTTAGTTATATTGTTAGTGTTTGAATTTCTGTATTTTTAATATTTTATTATCTGAAATAAAAAGAAATTATTAATATGTTTTTTCCTTTAGAGAAAAAGATAATAATAAAAGTCGTTCATTCAATGAACAATCAAAAATATTATTATGGAAAAAATAATTATTTGCATATTTTAATTTAGAAACCTTGCAAATATTTTGAGACATTTAAAAAAGGAATAACAAGCAAACAAAATGGGACTAAAAAAGAGTATTATATTGTAATTTTGTACTATTATTATAGTTATTATGGATAATTTTTTTTTAATTATCTTGTATTACAATTTTATTTTAATAGTGTTTTTTTTTTTATTTTTTAACTCTAAAGGAAATGTGGTAGCAATGTGGAGAATAGTGTATTAATTTTTTTTGGGGGGGGGGGGGGGGGGGGGTTTGGGGTTTTGGGAGGGAAACAAAGAA
>CANUEP010014386.1:0-22877 GCA_947857235.1 Jatropha podagrica | reverse complement strand
GATCCTCGTAATTTTCCGGACGTTTCAAGTACCATGTTGGCATACTTTCGATGCATTTCCAAAATGGCCTTTGGTCCGGCCGGGCTGTTTGCAGTCCGGGAAAATAGGCTTTTGAGCCTGAAAAAAATTGAGTGTTCACAGCTGTCATGGCATGGAGTTACTGTTGATTATAGACATAAGAGGATTACACTTCAAACTCCGTCAAGAGAGGAGATTGTAGTTGTGGATGAGAGGGTGGATTACCTCTCTAATGTTATTTCAGCCAATACTGCTAGGAGGATGATACAACATGGCTGTGAGGCATTCTTAGCCTGTGTACTTAAGCCTAAGTAGAGATCTCCCAGTGTGCATGAGATTTCGACGGTATGTGACTTCCCAAAAGTGTTTCCCGAGGAATTGCCTGGTTTACCTCCTGCGAGAGAGGTTGAGTTTAGTATTGAGGTTATCCTAGGTATTGCACTGATATCTATTGCTCCTTATCAAATGGCTCCTACTGACTTGAGAGAGTTGAAGATTCAGCTTCAGGAGTTGCTTGACAATGGTTTTATTCGACCCAGTGTATCCCCTTAGGGCGCTCCAGTACTATTTGTGAAGAAAAAGTATGGCACTTTGAGATTATGCATCGACTATAGGCCGCTTAATAAGGTGACGGTGAAGAATCGTTATCTATTGCATCGGATAGACTATTTATTTGATCAGTTGAGAGGAGCTACAGTGTTCTCGAAGATTGACTTGAGATCAGGGTATCATCAATTGGGTGTTAGAGAGTCAGATGTGCCTAAGACTTCTTTTAGGACTCATTATGGCCACTATGAGTTTTTGGTGATGCCATTTGGGTTGACTAATGCTCCAGTGTTTATGGATCTGATGAACTGGATTTTCCATCCTTATTTGGACCAGTTCCTGGTGGTATTTATTGATGATATTTTGGTGTACTCTCTGACTAAAGAGAATCATGATCACCACCTATGGACAGTTCTGCAGACTTTGAAAGACAGACGGTTGTATGCTAAGCTCAGTAAGTGTGAGTTTTTGTTGACTGAGATCGCCTTCTTAAGACATATTGTCTCTATAGAGGGTATTCGGGTAGATCCGAAGAAGATTGAGGCAGTGCTTAATTGGAAGCCACCTAAGAATGTCATAGAGGTCTGTATTTTCTTAGGTTAGGCTAGATATTACAAGAGGTTTGTCAAGGGGTTTTCACTTATTGCAGCCCCTTTGACTAGACTTCTTCGTAAGGATGTCCGATTTGAGTGGATTAATAGATGCCAAAGTAGTTTTGAGAGGCTTAAGGAAAAATGCTTACTAAGGCTCCAGTTTGACACAACCAATTCCAGGCAGACCATATGATGTTTATAGTGATGCTTCGCATAATGGTTTGGATTGTGTACTTATGCAAGAGAGCAAGGTAGTTGCTTATGCTTCCCGACAGCTTAAGCCCGATGAGAAGAACTACCTTGCCCATGATTTGGAGTTAGCAGTCATTATCTTTGCTTTGAAGATTTGGAGGCATTACCTATATTTTGAGAGATGCCATTTGTATACGAACCATAAGAGCTTTAAGTATCTGCTTACATAGAGAGAGCTTAACCTAAGGCAGCGTAGATGGTTAGAGTTACTTAAGGATTATGACTTCACTATAGATTATCTAAGTAAACCTAATGTAGTTGCGGATGCACTCAGTAGGAAGTCTTTAGTTGCCCTTCGTGCAATGAATGTTCAGTTATCAGTGGCTAGAGATAGTGCTCTTGTAGCAGAGCTTAGGGTAAGACCTAGCCTACGTCAGCAGATTAGGGATGCACAGCAAGGTGATGAGACTATTGCCTTTTGGAAAGGCTTAGTCAGAGAGGGTAAGAAGAAGACATTTGAGATTAGGGATGGTTGTTTATACTTTGGGGCTGTATGCCTAAGATTTTGGATTTGAGGAGGAGTATCTTGGAGGAGGCGCACAGTAGTCCGTATTCTATGCATCCAAGTAGTAATAAGATGTATCAGGATCTGAGAGTGCAGTATTAGTGGCTGACTATGAAGAGGGACATTGCGGATTTTGAGTCGAGTTGCTTGAACTGTTTACAGGTTAAGGCAGAGCATCAGGTCCCATCGGGCTTGCTGCACCCTATCTCTATTTCGGAATGCAAATGGGATAGGATCACCATGGATTTTGTGATTGGTTTGCCTACTACACCTAGGAAGAAGGATGCTATTTGGTTCATAGTCGACAGATTGACTAAATTGGCACATTTTCTTCTTATTAGGACCGACTACACTATGGAGCAGTACGCAGAGCTCTACATTGATAAGTGTGAGACTTCATGGAGTTCCTTCTTCCATTATCTCTGATAGAGACTCGAGATTTACTTCGAGATTCTGGAAGAAGCTACATGAGGCTTTAGGTATTAGACTGCTTTTCAGCACAACCTTCCATTTCCAACGCCACACTCTTTCTTTCTCTTCTCCATCTTCTTTCAATTTCTCTACTTACAAACTACACTAGAATAGATCAATTAAACCATAGTATTGCCATTAAACTTGAAGAATTAAGTTAATAAGGTAGTATTTGGTGATTAGAAGAAAAGATATTAGAGGTTCCTAACAAAACAAGTAAGTTGTGATTTTTGACTCTAATGATTTAATTGAGTAATTCATAACTTAGATATGTTAGACTATGCACTAAATCATGTTCCATCTCCTTCTTTGATTATTTCCATGACTTAGATATGTAAGTTTTGATAATTGAAAGAGGTGGGTGAACCCTTCGCCAAAATAAAAGGGAAGGCGAAGGAATTATATTGAATAAGCTTAACCAAGCTTAATTTGAAGGTTAGTGCCTATATTCTTTCTTTCTCTTGCATTTCTTTAAGTTTTCAATTTTTAGATTTAAATTTAATTTTTGGAAATTTTGCATGTCTTGGATAATTGTTGTTTAAATGAGTTTTTAAATGATTAATAAGCATGATAGAATGCTTAATTGAAAAGGAAAACATTCCTCTCCTACTTCACTAAGCTTGGCTGAATCACTTAAGGTGAAGGGGCCATTGATTTGTTCCTTTTATTTGCTTGGTTTTGACTCTAATGTGTTAGTTGATAAGTAGTTAAATGGTGGTTTAAATCTTTTTCTTGTATTTTAATATTTAAGAATTTTATAAGACTTAAAGAAGGTTTATTTTGTGTAAATTGGGTTTTATGATCAAATAAGTATAAGTAAAGTTTTTATGACTTATATAAGTATTTTTGGTTTTGAGATTAAGACTAATTGAAGGAGGAATACATCCTCCCTTTGTGAATATATGGAGGCCGAACCACTCTAGGGTGGTAAGGCTTATTTTCATTTCTTTTATTTGGTTTTTAAGCCTCTTAAGTTATGTTAAGCATATATTTTGTAAGTAAAAGCTTTGATTTGTAAGTTTTGAAGAAGTTAAGAAAAATAAGTTTAAGTTAAGTATGTTTTGAATAGTATTTGATACATTTAGTTTTAAGCTTATTATGAACTTTTCAAAATTTAAAGGATATTTTTTTTAAAAAAAAGTGAAGGAAGGGGTTTAAGAACATTTGATTATAAGTAATACTTTTAAGGTTTACTTAAGTATTTTTTTTTTTTTTTTTTGAATTGTTTTTTAAGTATACATTTGAAAAAGAAAAGCTTTGAATTTCATAAGTATGACTTTGGCATTTTAATGAAGTTGTAAGTTAAGAAAATTTGAAGTAAAAACAATTAAGTTATGAAAGTCTTGTTAAGTAATGAGTTATACGAAATACGATGATTTATGAAGAAATAATATGATGTGGGCTCTTATATACTTGGGTTGAAATGGGGTATAATATAATTCATTTATGTAAGATGAGCATGCTCAGCTCTAATGCCATTATGATACGATATGAGCTATGATCATATGCTAGGCTCTAGATGCCTTATGTTTAAGCTGATGTGTTTATTATGTATAAGTAGGCTTAAATACCTTTATGTTATGGTTTGCGACCTAAGGCCAAATATGTTATGATATGAAATTAAATCTATTATTATTTCTCCTCGTATATATGAGCCCCAAATAAAAAAATATAATGAAAGATATGAAGCATATGTTTCACATGCTAAAAATACTATTGTTGTGTTTTAATTGAAAGTAAGAAAATATATGATATTTATAAAATTTCTCTTGTATTTGTCAAACTATAAAATTATTATTAAGATTGAATTTATTTATGATTTTCGGAATTTTTAACTTGATTTGTGCTCCTTCAGTATTTTTTTTATATTTGATTTAAGTATTTTAAGTTATATTTGAAGTTTATTGCTTAGACAACATTATTAATGGTATTTTTAAGTTATTTAGCACCACTGTGTTTTATACTCAACGCGTCGATTTTATCACGCAAAGGTTAAGAGCAGTGGATGCTATACGAAGACTGAAGGCGTAGCATTAGGGAGGAAAATTTTATTTTGGGTAGGATATGTACTAGGATGTATTTATGGCATATATAAAAATATTGTAAGAGATTGAAGTTGTATACAATAAGTTTGTAAATTAATGAAGTAAGTAACTAATTAAGAAATATCATTTTTATATGAATTCTAAGAGTGTGATTATTAGTAATTGATTTTTGAGAATAGATGACATTATAATGTGATAGTACCTAAGATTGCCTTATATGAATATTTAAAAGTACTACATACCCTATTGTGTTGTTGGGGTATTGGGATTTGGAGGATAAATATTTGGAAGTGCTTTGTTTTCCTTTGTTTGGCAAGTTTCATTATTAAGAAAAACTCTTACGAATTTTTTGTAGGAATTTCCTTAAACTTTAATTTTTTTTAAAAAATATTACTTGCATCCTTATGAAAACTTAGCCACTTCTAATACATGATTTATAATTATTAAGCAAGATAAGGTGGTGCTCCGACATCGAATGTGGCGCTCATCGTCGGGTCCTCTGGAATTCGGCAGTGGGTGTTACAGAATTGTTCATGCAAATTTGGATTACTAAGACTTCCACAGTACATTTTAAAGGATTTTTAAATTGAGCATTTAATTACTATATTATTTTTTCATTGATACTAGTTCTGTACTAATAAGTAAGCTTATACGTGCCTCTGGCACAAAATGCAATATCTCCTGTTTGGGTCCTAAGAGATCGGAAAGCGGGTGTTACACTCCTTGCAGTTCATAAAGGTTCCAATAAAATCTCACTTTTTGAGTAGAATTCTAAGGATTTTCTTAACAAGCTTATCTTTTGAAATTCCCTTTTCGAGAGTTCTCAATGGATTAACTATATTTATGAATTTGGAATTTAGTTCAACTATATTCTCTCCTTCTTTCATGCTAAACATTTCATATTCTTTCCAAAGGATATTAATTCTAGATTTCTTAACTCGATCTGTACCTTCATAGGTAACTCTGAGTTTTTTCCAGACTTTCATTGCAAACTTACATATAGAAACTTTTTTGTATTTTGTTGGGTCTAATGCACAGTGAAGAATATTGATGGCTTTTATGTTTATAGAAATGTCATTCCAATCAGTATCAGTACACTCTTCTTCTGTCTTTCGAACTCTTACATTTTCAATAGTTTTCATAGGAACGCGAGGACCAGTAATGATGTTCCTTTAACAATTTATGTCAACTAATTTTATAAAGTTTTTCATTCTGATTTTTCAATACGAGTAATTAGAACCATAAAATATAGGTGGTTTAGAAATGGATTGACCTTCTGAAGATGTAAGAGGAAGTGGGGCTGCCACAGGATCTTTCTCTTAAGCGGTTAAGCTTTGGTAAGTCAAGAGCCAAGACTCTTATACCAGATTGTGGGTCCTGTTTATGTATGACACAGCTCAAGAGGGTGATGAATTAAGTTTTATAAAAATTTAACTTTTCAAAACACAAAATCAAAATTCTATTGCAGTGGAATTAGAAAGCGTTTGTGAGAGTTAGTTATAGAGTTGAGAACTTTCTCACGAAGCTGTTGCAAGATTAGAAAGACTCTATGAAGAATAGTTATTATATTTAGAACTACTTCACAAAGCTTATGCAAATTTAAAAAATTGATTGTAACTCAGATTGTGATTTATATTGAATATAAAAGGACATAGTAGAACTTGGTATAATCACAATACAGAAATCTAGAGTTCTAATGTTTCACAAAAATAAAGCTTATTCATATTTGGAAATGGAAACTCATTAACAACTTTGCATTTCTGAAAAAATTAATAGTTGTGTAAATAGAATATAATCAAGCAACACTTCAAAAAATAAAAGCAGATAAACACAAAGATTTATAGTGGTTCGGCACTGACTCACATAAATCCACTCCCCAAGACTCATTTTGAGATCCTCCACTATTTATCTCTTTTCAAGGGTAAGAGACAAACTAACTTTACAAGGAAATAGATCAACACCTAAATCTAACTTTTGTCCTACTAGATTTCTGAAGGTTTTAGTCAACCTCTACTCTTTCCTGTTTTGTAGAGAATAGAAAAACTCACATCAAGACATTAAATCTCACACAAGGAGAAGGTCCTTTGATAACCTATTACACCATAACTTTTCACCTAAGCTATCACACAAATGCTTTTCATTTAAAAGCCTCTAGTCTATAACAGATTGCAACAATCTATATATTTATAGAGAGAAACACAATTATAAGACAGGAAGAATAGAAAATAGATTTTGAAAACAGAAAGAAAGCTTACAACTATTCTTTAGAAAATGTTGTTACCAGATTTTTTTTGTTTGAAAAATATCTCTTGAAGAAAATAGATGAAGATAATTAAATGAGGTTTAAAGAGAGTGAGGTTTGAGAGATCTAAAACTTTGAACAATTGACTCTTACTCTTGCAAAAATCACTCATTTTTGAAAGAGGAAAAATGTTTTTATAAGAGGAATTAATCCCATCATAAAAGACGTTGAATGATTTTATTTATTACCAAAAATTATTTTCCGAAAATCTTTGTAATTTAGGTAAGTGGAATTAAAAGAACAAAGATTTGGGTTTTTCTTTTTAAGACAATTTATTAGAATATCTCAAAAATGATTTTGAGAGAGATAAAAGAGATTTTGTACTTAAAGAGAATATTCTCAATATACTACAAAATTTCATAAGATACTAACTACTAAAAAATCTTCAATAATCTTCATAGTCTTTAAAGAATCTTGAATTGCAAGAGCTTGATTTCTTTAGTAACTTCAACATTAAAAATTTGCATAAAATAACTTTTGCATATACAAGTGTATAAAATTTATTTATTTTGCATAATCATCAATTTTTCAAAATAAAATTAACCCTTGAGCCAATAGTGCTTCTTCATCTATAATAAATTTCCAATGAAAAAACAAGAGAAGAGAAGGAAAATGAGCGAATGAGCATCAAACCACACGAAGGTTCCAATGAAAATTAAATCGTATACTAAAAAGAAAAGAAAAATGAATAACACAATCCTGATAAATGCTTGTTGATCTCCCACAATCTTTATTTCGATGGAGCTTACTGATGAACCTGAGACAATCCTTTGGAGTTTTAATGGAGGAAATAAAGAAGTTACATACTTTTGCTTTTATTTTGACGATTGATTCAGTTAAAAAAAAAAAACTATAGAATTGAAAAATAACTTCTTCTTCTTACAATTATCTTCTTCGATTTCAAGCGTCTATGAGAGAGATAAAGAGAGACTTAATTGAGTGGAAAATATCAAAAACTAAAAAATAAAAAATAAAACTTTTTGCAAAAGAAGAAGTGTGTGAAAGAAAGAACCTGAGACAATCTTTTAGAGCTTCAATGGAGAAAATAGAAGAACCCACTTTTGCTTTGATTTTGATGATTAATTCAGTTTTGGAAGATTTAGCTTCGATTTCAAGTGTGTATGAGAGAGAGAAAAAGTGATCTAATTTAGTGTGAAATGTTAAAAAAATAAAAGATAAAAAAAAAAAAATTTGTAATGAGTATTCCTACATTTACCTAGTTCGGTTTTTGGTCCTTGTTCCTATTTTTGGTTTATTAATTTTTATATTTTTTTTGGGTTTTTAATAATTGATTTTTAATTTTAATAATTTTTAATAATTGTTAGTCCCTAATGTTTCTCACACTTGGCAATTTTAGAGGTTCACACTTAATAATTTCAGACATTTACACTGAATTTTCATATGATGTAAACTGCACTGTTTTTATATATTTCCTTCATCTCATTTTGTTTATATGGTTTGACAAAATACACATATTAAAAATTTAATTAAAAAAAGTTGTTTTGATAATTTTTTATCCTTAACTCATTAATATATTAATAAAAGTCATTTATTTAATAAATAATCATAAAATTATTATGGAAAAAATAATTGTTTACATATCTAAATTTAAAAATCTTGTAATCTCAAAAATGATAGTATTATACAGATTGTGGAAGTTTTTAGTAGAATGAATTATAGTCCTTGGATCTTTAATACGTGGCTTAATCCTAGCCTTTTTAACAACTTAGTGACGAAGCTATTGAGAAACTACAAAAAAATGCCCTCAACTGTATTGCAATAACAATTCCTCTCTTTCTTTTTCTTTCTATTTTCCCTCTTTTCCTCTTATTGCTGAGAAAACACGCAAATTAGATCAAGTTACAGAATTTAAACTATTACACATGAAGATTAAAGGTTGTTCTTGAAGATTATTTTGATGCTTATGGATTATTTCTGGTAATACTTATTGAATTTTGAGCAACTATTCTACAATCCCATGTGTCATATTCTCAGTGTATCAAGATAAGATTTGCTATGGAGTTCACGAGCAAATAGGCTCTTAAAATACTCTTCAGCTCCTATTCTCTTAAACAACGGTGGAGTTTGTTTAGTGACCAAACTGGATGCTGGCCCTATTTCAGCACTATATCTTGGTGCATAAAATGTTGCAATTGAGAGTCTTTCCTTTTTTGAATTCACTGTTGCTCTGTGCTCAATGCTACTATAAGTCCCATTGGTGACAATCTGTATGTCGTTCATAAGCAATATAAGAAACACGTAAATAAATTATGATTCCTAGAAAATACTACCAAGCATAGTAAAATACCTCTAAAATGTCTCCGATGTTTATGATGAAGGCATTAGGGAAAGGCTTAACCGAAACCCACTTGTTGTCTTTCTTGATTTGGAGACCTTCTACTTCATTGACTTGAAGGAGGATTGTGAGACCAGTGGCATCTGAATGTGGAGTAAGACCAATGACTTTGTCCGGTTGAGGACATGGAGGGTAATAGTTCATCCTCATTGACTGATGTCCATCTTCAAAAATCTCTTTCATTTCGTCTACCTCCATATGTAGTGCTTTAGCCATATGTGCTAGAAGAACCATGGCTAAATTTTTTACTTCTGTTGAATAAGTATCCAAGGTGTCTCTACAGCAAGATAAATTTCAATTGATTAGCTACTAGACGGAAACAACTAATTTAGTTTTGATAGGAAAAAGCTGAAAGTTTTTCTATTTGGTTCAATTTTTAAAATATCTAAAAACCAAACTAATTTAACCTAAAATTATGTCAAAATTCGAAAAATTGAACCATATAACGATTTTATACTGGTTCGGTTAGGTTAGGTTGAACCAAATGCCTGCCCTAATTAGCTACAACAAGAAAAATAAAGAACGACAGAATATAGAAAATAAAGATGACCTCAAAGGAAGAGGGAGGTTTGGAAATAAATGGGGTTTTCTTGAATGAATTGGTTGGGTGACCATAAAGAAAAGATCCCCCCAGTCAAGTTTTTGGTCCTCAGATACAACAAAGGCTTGCCCGAAACCCTCTACTTCTCCTGGATATTGCCAAAACTTTTTCTTTTCTTCCATTGAGAGATTGAACAAGTCTTTAACTTTCGTCTTTATCTTCTCTAGAAGTGAAGAATCCACGTTATGGTTTATCAGCTGCAAAAATGTTTGTCATGTTAGATTAATGATTTCACTGCAGCTTGCTATTTTGAATCAAATTTGTTATTTTATCATTATAAAAATTAATTTTATTATAATTGCTCAAACCTATAATGTTCTTTGTAAAAATTATTTTATCATAAATGCTTGCTTAATTTTATTTTATTGAAAAAACCTTTTTTTTTTTTAAATCATCCGATATATTTTTTTTAAATCATCTGATATATAAAACATACTGACTTGATTAATTCGAATTTACATCAAGTAGACCTATAAAGAGAGAGTAAAGGCTTCGTACTAAGTTTCAAGAGTACTCGATATCGAGGAATCTATACCCTAAATTCATTACTTTTTCTTATTTAATATTAAAGAATTAAATTATTTCTTGTCTCTCTTCATATGTGAACTTAATTATATTTAAAAAAAATAAAGAATTAAATTAAAAAACTGTATCTATGGTTCTTTAATTGAATAATAAAAGTAATATAGCTATAACAAAAATTACTCAATGCACCAAAATATATTACCCTTTCAATAAAAGTATCTATATATTGTTGAATCAGCTTCCATGGGTCAAATTTGACTATTCATATCTAATGGAAAAGAGAGAGATGCATCTATGAATAGTCAAAGCCACAAACATGCTAGGATATTACAGCTAGCATGAAATCTAGTGATGGTAAGTTTGGAAGTATCTGTTGGTATTTGGTTTCTGTCTTCGTCATGTAATCTTTTCTTCTTCCAGAAAGCTAAAAGCAAATAATATAAATTATTTTATGGGCCAATAAGTGGTTGCAACCTCTATTTCTTTTGGTCGTCTCCTTTCACATTATTAAACCAAATATCTATTACACATTTGCAATATTAAAAAACACAAAAAAAGCTTACTCTTTCATATTTGTGAATGGGCAAAGACTCACTTTGAAAAACCTCATTCTAATTTTCAATATATACATTCATATTAAAATTTTATTTTCAGGATAGAAGAAATTTCATATATTATAATTATAAAAGTATCAAAGTAGTTAAATATTAAATCCGAAGACTAACAAGATGTTGATTGGGATGATAAGCGACCGAAATTTTCATAACGTTGAGATTACAAATTTTACATCCGCAAAGCACATTTGAAATATTCTTGACATTAACAAAATTAGTTGGTGTGATTGGTTATAAATAGATGAACATATAAATGAATGTAATAGAGTGATTGGTTAGCTATATATTCCAAATAAGAATAGTTGGTGTGTGTATATATATATATATATATATATACCTGGAAGAAACCCCAGTGCTTGCAGGCATAGTGAAGCTTGTGCAATTCAGATTCCTGAGAAAGTAGCTTCTGCATATCAATAACTGGAAGGTCCAGAACTGAAACACCACTATCGGATTCCTGACGTATGTATCTTGAAGGAATAATATCTGTTTGCACTTTAGCTAATTCCTGAACAGAAGGAACAGTAAGAGAGCTCCCAAGATTCACCATTTTTGTTTCCATGCTATATCCTGCAATTTTATGTTATGTTTTGTGTAGAAGACAAAGTTGCTAATTTTTATAGAGTGGAAACTTCAAAGAGTTATTAGGCAGCCACTGTCTATATATAGACCAGCCAAGATGTTACCATCGAAGCTATGTCAAAAAATCACTTCTAGAAAATTGACTTTTTTACACTAAAATAATGCCATGTCAAAATGAAAACTTTGGAATATCCACTCGTTTCACATTTATTTGAACCAAACTCGTCAATTTTGTTTTTATTTTGAAAGTATGTGGTTTCATTTTGGTCTTTTAAAAAAATTGAAATTCTTTTTCTTTTAGGTCCCATTTATTATATAAAACTGGAAATTTTAAAAAATTTTGATAGATAAATCTAAATTAAAAAAATTGAACCAAATTGAATAAATTTATTTTATTTCTATAAATTTCAATTCTTTTAGATTTTTTCTATATAAATATTCTGATTTATTTCAATTATACTAAAACCAAATCCACGGGATACCTACCACGTTCTGTTGATGTTCAAAATGCATGTGGTTGAACCTGCTAAAATTGTCTATGTGGACCATAGTGATTGTTGATATTTCATCCAAATCTTTTTCATGCTGAGACGCAGATGATGAGATGATGATGTTTTATTTTTTTGAAAATCAAAATCTACTAAGAAGCTTCTTAAATTTTTGAAAACGAGTCTCCAGTTGAAATAGTCTTTTTAATTTTTGTCAAAATTAGACACATTTTTAATGAAAATAAATTAAGGTGCCCGTTATTTTCAAAGCCATTTTTATTAATTACAGAGCAGATAAACTTTTTATACTATCAAAATAATTTATTTTCCCTTAGCATAACAGAGATTCTAATCTTAAACTATTCATTCTACCGTTAAAATTCCGATGAAAACAAAAGAAACTCAAAAACACTTCAGCTGCATATACGTTTGTCCATGGACACATACAGAAAAATTAAAGTTCAATCTATTTTCTTTTGCATTTAGCTACGGAATTTTGGCATCAATCCTTATTCGATGCTAATTAGCAACCGTTTGACAAGGGATCAACAACAGTTTGAGAGTGAAAAACAAATTCAAAATTCAACAACAGCTTAGCAACAAATTATCTACAGAAAATTAAAAACGAATTATAGTCATAGCTAATTAATGCGGGAAATAATAATGGTTAAATGGGCAACAGATTAGCAACGGATAGACAACGAAATTTAACATTAAAATTTTATTCCGATGCTAAATTTAGAGGGAAAAACATATCGCATTAATTATTATCAGATTAACATGGAAGTAGCAACGGATATATTTAGCATCGGATTTGATATCCGTTGCTAAATGTGACAGCGTAAGTTTGGTTCAATTGCAATAGATTAGCATCCGATTAGCAAGGTAAAATTAATTTGTATGTTTGCAAGGGATTTGCAATGAAATTTATAAATTATCTAAATTTTTATTATTATTTTTAAAAATAGATAAAAATACTAATTTTTATAGTTTTTATTTAAAAATATTAAAAATTCTCAAAATTATTAAATATTTTGATTAATTAAAATGAAAATATAAATATTCTCTAATTATATATAAATAAGTTTTATGTTCTATAAATGTCGCGACTCGTTTCCATGGGCCGGACCAGCACTAGGGCCTAGGATAGCTTAAGGCCACCAAGGCCCGTAGTAAGCCTAATCTCTTATTTTTAACACCATAATTATGTAAAAATATTCCACAAGTTGGCCCATTATATTTTAATAATTCAAACTATTATAATGCCTTATTTCATTCAACTCAACTATTTTCATAAAATTTTACATACACTTAATATTATTATTACAATAATAAAATCTTATCATAACTGCGGATTTTCTACTAGTGTACAATTATAAAGAATCCTAAATAATTTTATCTTATACATTTAAACATTCCTTTACATAATCTTGAAAGAAAAGAAAACTAAAGCTCCAAATTTTAACAAATGATTCACAATCACCTGAAACAAAATAAGGGATAAGGGGGGAAAGGGGTGAGTATAAAACTCAGTGAATAATAACATATAATATCAAACGCACACATTCACACAAATGATACGTAAGACATTCTAAATAAACATTCTCCAACCACACAATGACAATCATATCATCCACAAACAACTGCAACCATATGCATATCAAGTGATTGTTAGTCAGTGAAATCACCTTAACAGGATCATGCTCTCCCCAAGCATGCTTTAATATCCATCATATCACATCATATAATCCCATGGTCTTGTGACTTGTGCATCCAGGGAGCCCACTCCTATTCGGGCAAAACCATAATCAGATAAAAATATTTTTCACAAAATAATTTTCTTTGTGAAAATATTTTTTTTTCATGACACTTGTCATCATCTAGAGTGCACAGGGGGGGCGCCACTCCCACCGCTTATGGTCCACTGACGACATTCTCACAATGCCCGTGCTCTCAACCCAGGTGATTCACATCATTCCAACTCTCACACAGCAATCACATATCATCATGTACAAACCAATTATTCACAGCATTTATCATTGCACAAACATTCATCCACATACTATATATGCAAAAATTTAAAAATAATAAGCACAAGGCATAAAATAAATTATGCTGTAATGAATTTGGTAAAGTATTATATATTATTACTTACCTAAAAGCAAGAAGTTGATTTCCACAGATCAACCAGGCTTTTACAACAGTTTATTAAGCTTCTCAACCTAATATCAAATTTACATTTTATATTCAGTCCTTTATTATAATTACGTTCTTTATATTTTTAAGTAGATTAACTAATTTAAATCTTTTATGATTTATTTGTTATTTTGAAGTTCATACTTTAATTTAGGCAATGATTAAAATCTATTTAGTTTCTTTATTATTGTTTTATTCACAGTTTATATTTATACTCTACCTTCATCAAATGCTATTACTTATACTTTTAAAGTAAATCAATTAATTACATTTCTCATGGATTTATTTATCACTTTAAAATCAATATTTTCTTAAACACATACTCAAATTCATTTATCTACTTTAATAATTAAAGAAATCATCAAATTTACTTAAATCTATTTATTAAAATCATTACTCAGTTTACTAATTAAAATCATTTAATTAAAATGATTTTCCCTTAGAAATCATATTTTATTTTTCAAATCAATTTAATAATTAGCTTTATAATTCCACTTAAAATAAGTTTTTATATTATTTTCTAAATTCATTTATATGCATTTTCATATACTTAATTATTTTACCAAATAAATATAATATGGTTCCGAAATAATAATCCTTCAACTAATTTACTTTGCTTATTCTCAAAATACCACTTAAAATTTTATTTCCAAATAATTTGCCAAAATCAAATCAATATAACGTAAATAAATTTGTGCTTAATTAGCTAATTTGTTTCTCTATTAATTTATTTCTTTATTTAATATCAATTTATTTTTTTTAATACAATAAAGTTTACTTCTAAAATAAATCTTTCCTTTCCGTCAAAAATTTGACAGCATCTCCTTTGTAAATTAAACTGCTTGAATTTTACACATCACAATACACAGCCCCTCTATCAGGCAAATTTAATCAATTCCCATCCGCCATTTCATTATTTCATAATTACAATTTTGGTATCTATATTGTTCTACTCTTAACAATTGAACTGTCTTTATTTTACATTTTTCCCAATTCATAAATCTTAATGACTTTTGTTTGTAATCAATTTAAATTGGCTAATTTCACTAATGAATTTGGAAATTTATTTCACCAGTAACTTTCATGTAATCTACTTAATTATAATTAAGCCAATTTAATCTAACATTAATGAATTTCTAATTTGAATTTTATACTGAAATTAAGTGACTGAAACATATTTTATACCGATCAACAATCGCACTTTAGATTCGTGTTCATTTCATCAATAATCTAGTAATCCAATTCGCACTATATTTTTATTTAATTCGCTTAACCATAAATTAAACAAACTAAATAATACTACTCAATTAATTATCAAATCTAAATTTGCGGTGATAATGTAAAATTAGCTATAAAATATACCTATCGCGATTCGGAGTTCGGATTTGGACTCAGTATGTGAAATGTAGATTTCTGTCTCTTAAGTACCTCGCCGGACCGCCGCCGGCCCTTCACAGGACCGCCGCAGTCGCCGCCATGCATGGTGGCCGAAAAATCGTACTTGTCGAGAAATTTGTGCTCTTTACATCATTCGACTCGTTTTTTATCGAGGATTCAATTTTCGGTGTCAGTTAAGCGAGATTGACCTTTTAACCGGCTGGATCGAGTTCGACAGTCAACTCCTCCGCCGTCAATGGTGGTTTCGCAATCCAACCACGATACTTGAAATTTTCAAAGGGTAAATGCTCGCAGGGAGAAGAGGAGTCGATCTGGGTTCATCCTTCACGCTGGAGTTGCCGGAATCGCGTGGATCGCCGGAAATTTCATCGTGCCAAATCGTAGGAGCTCCAGTCGCGATCTCCATCAGTTCAGGCACCGATTAAACAAACCAAGGCCATCATCGTCATCCTCTCATCGAGTACTTGAAGTTTCGGTGCTCGATCATCAGATTCCATGGCTGATTGGCCGGAAATGTGAAGGAGAAAGGGAGGAGGAGGCTGTCGCGTGGTGAAGGATTGAGGAGAGAGAAGAGTAGCGAGAGAGAGATGGGGAGGAAATTTTTTTTTATTTTTATTATTATTATTTTATTTTATTTTATTTATTTATTTATTTAACTAAATTGTTCCGGTTTGATTTGAATCGATTCGGTCCACCTCATCAATTCAGTCTGATTTTTCGTTGATTTAGAGATTTTCAATCGAGTATAACTATTCGAATTTGGCTTTTTAGGTTCGATTTGTAGAACACGAAATTATCTTTCATTGGCTAGAATTTATAATTAAATTTTAAATCAAAATTTTATAAAAATAAATTAACAGGTTATTTCATAAATATCAATCAATTCGATTTTTCATCACAACCTTTAAAATAATCTAGATTCACCACCAATATAATATAATATAACCAATAATATTCTCATTTCAAATAAATATAATCATTTCACCAATAATCTTCTTCTTACTTGGTTTATTTACAGTCTCCAAACATTCAATAACTATTTTATTTATTTACTTTAATTGATTCTTAATAACCACAAAATGCGTCTCTATATCGAATCACTTAATTCATTGATTCTAATAACCTTAAAAATATATTCATATTTCTATTTATAATTTAACTAACAATAATTCCTTAATAACATATTTTCTTCTTGTTTAATCTTCAAATTATATGCTTCAATTCAAATCAATTATACTAACAATTTCACCATTAATCAGTCTCCAAAAATATCTTTTATATTTACATTATAATAACTAACATCAAATCTGTAATAACCTATTTTTCGGTGTCGTTAATAGTGATTCACCTGTTAGTGAATAGTACCATCGGTCCGGGACTTGTTATTATTTTGGTCCGAAAAAATTACTACATGTGCCTAATATTTTTGGAGCATGTTCCCATGATTTAGGTGGGTAGGGAATATTTCATGAATATTTTTGGAGAATTGCGGCAACTAATGAATATTATTTTTAGTGTGGTATATTAAGGAATAATTGAGGAATTATTTTTGTGGAGTTAATTTAATTAATTTGTGGAGTTAAATAATATTTGAAGGAGAATTATATGAGAAATATTTAGAGCCATTGGATGAGATTACCAAGGACTTGATCATAGCCCTTGATTTAGCATAAAATAAGAAGTCAAGTTTGACTTTTCCACCAAAAGACCACCACTTCATCAATAACTTCTCTCTCTTCTTCTCCATCTCCATCTCCATGCCATTTCTCTCCTTCTATTCTTCCTCCATTTCTTTCATTTTCCACCACATATTACCACTAAAATACCTAATTAAATCATAGAATAGTGATAAATCCTTAAGAACTAAGTAGTAGAAGTTAAAATTTGGACTTCCTAAGCTTGAGAATTGAAGTTGCCATTGAAGAGGCAAGTTGTGATTTTTGGGTTTTGTAATTTTATAAGTAGAATTTGAGGATTAGACATGAAACTAATGCATTAAATCATGCTCCATCTACCTTGTGTGTTAATTTTTATTTTCATGAATTTTTCTCCTACTTTGAAGAGGTTGGAGAACCATCCTCAAAGGGTAAAGAGATGGCGAAGGAATAGAGTCTTCTAAGCTTGTTTAAGCTTAATTGAGAGGTTAGTGCACTACTATTTCATTTCCACCTTCATTTTCTTAAAGTTTCAATTTTTAGGTTTTTGATTGATTTTGGGAAATTTTGTGAAATGTGTTGGGCAATGGATAATTGAACGTTTTAATGTGTTTTCCCATGATTCTTAAGCATGGAAGAATGCTTGGAAGGGAAGAAAAACATCCCTTTCCCCTCTAACTAAGAGTGGCCGAACCACTCATGGTGAAGGACATTTTGTGTCCTTTGATTTTTATGCTTAATTTGAACTTGAACGAGTTTTGAAATGTTTTTCCTTAAGGTTCATGGAAGTAATTTGGAAAGAAACCATTTCCTCCTAGTTTTGAAAGGATGGTCGAACCCTCTTTAGGTGAAGGGCCTTTGTGTTTTCTTGATTTTTAAGTTTGATTTTAACTTAAATGAATTTGTTATTAAGTAATTTGTTGGTGGTTAAGTTTTCTCTTTTGAATTTTGATGTTTAAACATTTTAGTAAGACTTAAAAAGAAGGTTTTGAAAGTATTAAAAGAGTTTTATGGTTGCTTGTTTGAGAAATGGATTTAATGATTTTGAAGAGTGATTTTAAGTTGATAATTAGAACTTTTAATGGGGGCATTATGAAAGAAAGGTTTTTGCTTGAAACATGAATTGATTTTGTTGGATTTTACAAGTTGTAAGTTAAGTGATTTTGAAATAATAAGTGTTAATTTTAAAATATTTTAAATAAGGATTGGTTAATGAGAAATGAGATTATTTATGGGAGAATGCATTTATTTTGGGCTCTACTATACATGACTAAAATGTGGTATGATGAGATGTATTGCAATATATGAGCATGTTCGGGTTATCAGCCCGTTCTGTTTGGTGGATCTATGATCATGTGCTAGGGTTATCAGCCCTTATGAATAGGCGGACACGCTTATTATTTGTGGTAGTGCTTGCACAAGCCACAATGGTGCTTTCATAGGCCACAATTGTGTGATTCGTGGGTGGTGCTTTCATAGGCCACGGTGGCGCTTCTACTTGCCATGATTGTGTGATTGGTGGATGGTGCTTTCACAGGCCACGATCGAATTTGCTTACATTCATTCGGTATTGGTACGAGCCTTAATAAAAAAAAGAGGAATTTTATTTCGTTATAACGAAATCGAAAACATATTGGTATTTGTGATATTTTCTTATTTATATTAAGTCCGGTATACATTTTAAGATGTGAATTTTTTTATGGTTTCAAAATATTAGATTTTATTAGCACGTTTTCTATCCTTAATATATATTCTGATTTAATTATTTTCAAGATATTTGTGATTTATTACTTGGTATTTCTTAGTTATTTAAATTTATAATCTTTTAGCACCACTGAGTCTTTCACTCAACGCGTTGATTTTTATCACGCGCCGGTTGTGAGCTGTGGGTGCTACGTGAAGATAGGAGAGGTAGCATCAAAGTAGAAGTGTAGCTCTTGGGTAGGATATATATATTAATGTAAATTATGGCATATATAGACTTATAGTAACAATATTGGGTTTGTAAATATTGAGAATATAAATAATGAGATTTGTGGATATTTAAGTATCATTATTTGATTACATGTATGGTGTATGAATGATGATATATATATTTTTGGAATGAATGGTGAATTATTATGATAGAACTTAAGTAAATTAATGCAATCTTTTAGAAGTGCTTGTGACATGTTGTGTTGAATTGGAGTTTGGGGTTTAGAGAAATTGTATTGGAAGTGTGTATATTTTCTTTGTGTGGCAAGTTAATTTTTAGTGGGTAACTCTTGTGAAATTTTCATAGGAATTTCCTTAAAATTTATTTAATGAAAATCTAACCACATCGAATATGTGATCTAGAGTTAGTAAGTGATATAAGATGGTGCTCCGGCATCGAATGTGGCATTCGCCATCTGTTTCTCCTGGATTCGGTGATGGGTGTTATATTTAGTGGTATCAAAGCATAAGTTTAGTCGATTCTAGGATATTGATTTGGTGTGAGAGCTTAACTGATTTGGAGTAATTATATAGGTGATTTAGGTTAAATACATGCCATATTGGTCTATTTTGGGAACTTCTCTCTGATGCGAACCTGTTGGTTTTTATTGGTTGAGTTATGTCTTATCATCTGTCTGATGAGAAGGTAGACAGTTATGCCACTCCTGAGGGTGCTATGTTATAGGGTGTGCCGGCTGGTGGTGCCATTGGTGGTGTATTGAGTTCAGATGCAGAGCGTGCCTTGTCTAGTAGATGTAGGGCAGGCTGCTGCGGGTCCTGCAGGGCCTAATCAGGGTGACCTTGTCTAACATTTGGTAGTTGCATTGAGGCAGGTTGCGGGAGCAGTTCCTCAGGCTCCAGTCACACCAGCCCCGGTTCCAGTTCATCCCCCTATTGAGAGGTTGAGGAGGTATAGTGTTATTGACTTTATGGGCAGGAAGGATGATGATCCTTCTGCACTAGAGTTTTGGCTCCAAGCTACAGAGAGGATTTTGGAGCAGATGCAGTGTACTCCTCGAGATAGATTGACTTGAGCTACTTCCTTGCTGAAGGAGGAGGCTTATTTATTGTGGGAGTCCATGGTTAAGGTACCTAGAGCTGAGGATGTGATGTGGGATTTCTTTCTCTTTGAGTTTCGAGAGAAGTATGTGGGGGAGTTATATACGGATAAGAGGAAAGTAGAGTTTCTAGAGCTCAGACAAAGTCGAATGACCGTATCAGAGTATGATCGGGAGTTTCTGCTGTTGAGTAGGCACGCCGCTAAGTTGATCCCTACTGAGGCAGATAGGTTTAAGCGATTTAGGAAGTGTCTACTAGATTAGTATAGGATGCATTTGGCATCCCATCCTCACACCACATTGGCTTCTTTAGTGAAGGCTACTTCTAAGTTGGAGATTATCTATATAGAGGGACAGACTAAAGTTCAGAGGAATCAGTAAAGTAGTCAGCATAAGAGATTCCAGAGTGCTATGTTTGGAAAGACTTTTAGGGCTTTGTCCAGTAGTAAGAGGTTTAGTGGTGGACCACAGATGGGGGTCAAACTAGGATAGAGAGTTGGCCAGGATATATTTACAAGATCAGCTCCTCAAGCTACAATTGTTGCCAATGGCGGAGCAGCTGCATGGCCAAGTTTACCAGCTTCCACCCAGTGTGACAGGAGACATGTTGGGGTGTGTTGGGTAGCTTCAAGAGCTTGTTTCAGATGTGGATCCACCGAGCATATGGTCAAGGATTGTCCTTTGGTAGCTACTGGTCCCATTCAGCAGGTTGGGAGGCCAGCTCCCTATGTCTAGAGAGGTAGAGGTAGAGGCCGTGGTGAGGCATATGCTATTGGGAGTCAGAGGCCAGTATTTGAGACGGTGGATAGGCCAGAGGTTAGAGCACCAGTGAGGGCCTATACTATCAGGACCAGGGAGGAGCAGGATGCTCCAGATGTCATTGCAGGTACCTTTTTCATCTTTAATACTTTTGTACTTGCTTTGATTGATCCGGGCTCCACGCATTCATATATATGCATACATGTGGGTAGATTGCGTAGTACGCATACTGTCACACTAGAGCATAGTGTTGAGGTCACTAGTCCATTTGGGCAGAGTGTAGTGGTTGACTGGGTGTATAGAGATTTCCCTTTAGTCATTCATGGGCATGTATTTTAGGGTGATTTGATAGAATTGCCCTTCCGGGAGTATGATGTGATCTACGGCATGGATTGGCTATCACAGCATGGGGTGATTGTGGATTGTAGGCATAAGAGGATCACACTCCAGACTCCGACTAGAGAGGAGATAGTAGTTATGGGCGAGAGGAAGGATTACCTCTAATGTTATTTCAACCAATACCACTAGGAGGATGGCACAGCATGGCTGCGAGGCATTCCTAGCCTGTGTACTTGAGCCCGAGTAGAGATCTCCTAGTGTTCATGAGATTTCGATGATTTGTGACTTTCTGGATCTGTTTCTAGAGGATTTGCCTGGTTTACCTCCTGTGAGAAAGGTTGAGTTTAGTATCGAGGTTATGCTAGGTACCGCGCCGACATCCATTGCTCCATATCGGATGGCTCCTACTGAGTTGAGAGAGTTGAAGATCCAGCTTCAAGAGTTGCTTGATAAGGGTTTTATTCGACCTAGTGTTTCCCCTTGGGGCGCTTCGGTCTTGTTTGTGAAGAAGAAGGACGGTACTTTGAGACTGTGCATTAATTATAGGTAGTTTAATAAGGTGACATTGAAGAATCGTTATCCATTGCCTCGGATAGACGATTTGTTTGACAAGTTGAGAGGAGCCACTGTGTTTTGGAAGATTGACTTGAGATCTGAGTATCATTAGTTGGGCATTTAAAAGTCGGATGTGCCTAAGATTGCTTTTCAGACTCGATATGGCCACTATGAGTTTCTAGTGATGCAATTTGGGTTGATTAATGCTCCAGTAGTGTTTATGGATTTGATGAACCAAGTCTTTCATCCCTATTTGGATTAGTTCGTAGTGGTTTTCGTTGATGATATTTTGGTGTACTCTCTGACTAGAGAGGATCATGATCACCACCTGCGGATAGTTCTGCAGACTTTGAGAGATCGACGATTGTATGGTAAGCTTAGTAAGTGTGAGTTATGGTTGACGGAGATTTGTGAATACTCAAATTTTGAGGCTCAAAAGGCAAGTTTTGAGAATTCTCCGGAACGAGAAAAAAACTAGAAGGTTTGTCGGCCGCAGCGGTGGCAGCCGCTGCGGCCATAGCCGCTATCGCCGGCGGTGACAGCGGCTGCGGTCGGCCTTTAATACCCAATTTTTAGGCTCAAAAAGCATATTTTCCCGGACTGCAAACAGCCCGGCCGGACCAAAGGCCATTTTGGAAGTTCATCGAAAGTATACCAATATGGTACTTGAAACGTCCGAAAAATTACGAGGATCGCAGAACTGGTCCCGGAATATTGTTTGGAGGCCCTAAACTCCCAAAAAAGCCTCCGGAAGTGGAAAAGAGAGAGAGGGCGGAACGCACCCGCCCCAGCTAGGGCGGCTGCGCCCGCCCAGAAGGGCGGCTGGACCCACCCTGGCAGGGCGGTCGCGCCCGCCCTGGCCGGCGGTCATCCCGCCCAAACCGGGCGTGATCCCGCCCATAAAGAAGTGGTGGATATGGACTCCTTGTCCTTATTCCCTGAGGCTAGACTACCCACCAAATTCAAAATGCCCAATATGGACAAATTCGACGGAACCACTTGTCCTAAGACTCACTTAAAGATGTATGTGGGTGCCCTTAACCCA